>JACEGR010009615.1:0-25080 GCA_014170235.1 Listronotus bonariensis
TAGATTGATAGTTACAAACCCAAGTTAATAAAAGGTGTTAAAAACTGGGACATGGGACCCACACCAAATAAAGGGTGTCTCAACAAGAGCTGCCGGATTTGAATTTGCCGCCATTTTGTTTGTGGATAATTAAATTTTTCTTTTTGACAGCTGTCATGTACATACCACGCGATTAAAAGTTATGGAGCACTATTCGAACGAACAACGTTTAATTATTGTGAAAACTCACTACAAAAATGGGGAAAGCTTTGCGGAAACAGTGCGCAGATTACGTGTAGTTTTTGGCCGCAACAATGCACCAAATAAGTCGACAGTTCGCCGGTTAATTAAAAAATTTGAGACGAAATTCACATTGATGGATGAGAAGACCCCTGTTCGTCGCCGTCCTTGTCGATCCATCGAAAACATAGCCGCAGTGAGGGAAAGTGTGGCAGAGAATCCAGGCACTTCCATTCGGCATCGTGGTCAAGAATTGAACATTACAAGACCCACTTTGCAACGAATTTTAACAAAAGATCTACATTTTCAAGCGTACAAGATTCAACTGACGCAAGAACTCAAGGTAAGGGACCATGAGCAGCGCCGTGGATTCGTTAATTGGGTGTTGGAGCACCACCAAATTAATGGGATTTTTCGAAAATAATTTTTCCGATGAGGCACATTTTTAGCTAAACGGGTATGTATAAGCAACCTGTAGAATTTGGGGTAGAGAATCCTCAGATACTGGAAAACCAATGCATCTCGCGAGTAATCTGGCTTAGCGTGACAGGCCGGCGACCGGGGCTGAAATGCTGAAATGCGCACCCATTAATGGTATCGCGAACAGGAAACATCGACGGCGACCAGCTGAAGATTTGCGCGAGCAGTTGGTACAAAGCCAAAAGAAATTATATGCTGCCGCAGACCGCGTTTCACCGAGTCGTGCTCAAGTCATTAAGATCCTGATCACGATGGACTGGTTGGGGTTATCTAGCATAGGGGTGGGCGTGAAGAAGTCGCAACACTGAGTTTCCAAAAGAAGAAGATGTCGGCAAGCATGAACAGAAGAAATGAAGTTGGTCCAGAATTTTATGAAAGAGAATGACCGTCTGCCGAGTTGTACCGTCGACGGGTATTCATGCTTATCGCAACTATTCCTTTATGTGAAAACATAAACAGCTCATACTGAAAGGAGTTGTATTTCTTCTGACAATCAAATCCGGCGCTCTAGTTGAGACACTTTATATATAGTGGCGTTGCGTCGTTTGCAAAAATACTCTGCGGTTACGAAAAAGTTTGAATACCTTCTCTCCTTCAATACCCTAAATTCTAGTAAAATCGCCTTTTTTTCGTGACTTAATGTAAATTGCACTTTGTAAAATTATCTTCCTTCTAAAATGTACACTGTGCTCTACGGAAAATATAACAAGACTATCTCACTTTGAAACTCTGAGATTTTGAGTGGCTTGTATTTGTTGAAGATGTGTATTGTTTGGTTTAAGAGCGCATCATGAATAGACCCGGTCAAGAGGTTCAGATATATCAGAGTACGATCTGATACCTAGAAACTGTATATCTGTTTCCAGTTGCGTGATAATGAAAGATGTGAAGATCTGTGCTGTAGATACTTTCTGCTCTTGTAAAGACTATTATCTTAATTTTAAAACTCTGGGATTAAAAATTATAAACCATTCTGTAACACAGCAGATTTATATTTAATGAAACTTTCTTTTTATATTATCTGTATAAAATTAAACAGAATTTTGCTGAATTTATATTGATGCTCACGAGATCGTTGTTTCGACGTTTCTGTTTTTGATAATGGGAACGGTAAACAGATAATAGTAATTAGACAAATAAAAGATGTTGCTCTCTTCCAACTGCAACGAGTCAGTCTTATAAACAAAAACATAAACGCCAAAAGGCGGCGCCTGTCGTCACCTCGCAGGGTATGCGATAAACCAGATGTAACAAATCCGACAAAGTAATCTCGATTCGTTCTTTTAAACAAACCAGTAGCAATCATGTATCGCCTGATTCGCTTTGAGATACGAGTGTTTTCTGTTACCTCTGGTTGCACTTGTAACCGCTTGATATTAGAGATAGAGAAAAAAATGTAAGATTTGTGGATTTTTAGGTAAATACCTACATTTGACTTTGACAGTAATAACTGATTAAATATTAATACACCCAAAGAGAGGCTAGTCAGAAATAATGGCAGGTCTTACATGTATACAAAGTTTGCAAATGACTGCTTTATCATCTGTCTCACATAAATTCAGAATTGACAGATAGTAGTAATTTCCATGATTTACCATCCATAAGAATAAAACTGCGGAGTTTGAAACGAACTGACGCCCCGGTCATTACGTGAAGAATCCAACGCCACACTATTGGTTGACAGAAAATTAATGGCAACTAAGGATTGGGACCAGACTATGGAGTCGAACCATGACAAATACCTGGGCGCGAGAACTGGCCATACATTGGAAGATGCTGAAATTGCAAACGGGGATTCAATGGCCCATATGCTAACGTATTTCTCGGTTTCTGCTTCAGACGATTTTGCCGTTCTTTCTTTGCTAATAATTCCACTTTGTGCAAATCACAAATATTGGTCACAAATGTTCATTCAATACCACATTGAGTGCTTTTAACTGCATGGGCTTCAGCATGATAGTCATCTTTGTCAGAACTACCGCGAAGCTTATTATTCAAGACTGACGCAGAATCTGCGCACAACGCGTTAGCGAGATCGGTTGGTTCCAGTCGTTCGGGGTCATCTGTCAAATGTCACCTGTCACCTGTCATATGTCAAAATCACGTGACTTACAAAATGGCCACCATGCGGGGGATACTTGCGCGGGGTGTAAGCGGGGGCTTAAGCGCAGGTGTAGAGCTTTTCAGGTCAAAGCATACGTCAACAATAACAAAGATAGCTGCGGTTAGATAATAAACGGTAAAAAACAGTGGTAACTAAATAAAAAGCAGTGTTTGTAGTAAAGCATTTTATTATAAAATAAAAAATACATACATGGTTGCCATATTTCTAAATAATTCTTAGAATAATACCTTATAAAATAAATAGCAGTGTTTACAGTAAAGCAATTATTTTTAAATTAAAAAATACATTGTTGCCATATTGCTAAATAATTCTTAGAATAATGTATTATTACGGTTATTTAAACTCTTCTCACAGACCCTGTTAATGGTGAATATTTTACAAGTTTGTCATGAATAATTAAACAGTAAGCATTTGTGTTTGCAGGAAAGTTTTCTTTTGTTTCAATCTCTAACCTTACATCAATAATGCCAGAATTAAGGATTTCATTTTGTCTTGAACAATCAATTACAATTAAGGATGCATTGTTTTTAAATTTTTTAGGAGTTAAAAGTGGTTCGTTTTCTTTTCGTAGTAGCTTTCTTGAAATTCTGAGTACATTTCATAGAGAGTAGCTATTATACCTCTTGAAATTTCCAAATTTAAATTATCATATGGATAAAATTCAGAATTTAAATAAAGCTTTGCATTTGATACATCACAATGATCAAATAAGCTACAATTTTTCTTGTGGTTATCCTTTCGATCTGTTTGAAAACCTAAAATTATCCATCTTGGTCTTTCCACCTGCACAGAAGTTTTAATGGTCCATGTAAGGTGTTTTCCAATCGGTATTGAAGGATGTTCTGTGAGTTCCCAGCTTCTAAAACCGATATCCAATTCAGTTCCACTTCCAACAATCTGTAAAAGTTCTAGTCGCTCAGCATCGGATACTGTAATATGTGGTAGCCTCCAAACAATTTTATCAATAATAGCTTGTACATTTTCTCCATCGGTAGTGTTAATAACGGCATTTTTATCGGAAGAACTTCTTAACAATATTAGTTCATGCTTAACATTTATAAGTATCTTTTGAAAATCTTCAGCGAATCCTAGTAATGTCCTTAGTGGAACACAAACATTAAAAGTTCCGTTTGAGCCCATCCCGTCCCAGGTAAAATCATCTTCAATACTCCAACCAGCGTTTTTATATTTAATTAACTCATTACCATTGTAAGAGACATAACCTTTCATTGTTGCTGCTATTCCAGGATATCTAGTCGAATCAATAACTTTTCCGCCAATTTCAAGACGAATTTCTTCAAAGAGGTGTCCCACAAAGTTGTTTACAAGTTTAGCAGTGTCTGAAACTCTTCCATCGGACCCTTTTAAAAGTCGTCCTTCCAAATAAATATGACTTGCCCAAGGTAGGGTGTATATATCAGTTTGTTGCACCGGTATTCGAATTTCATCATTATTTTTGAAAGAGCTGGAGTACGGTAAATGGCTATGCCTTTCTATTTTTGTAATAGAGTTATCAAAGTTTAGCGAATCTGTCACGTTTAAAATGCTCATTTTCAAAGTTTTTAACAAGAAGCCCTATGGATGCAAGAAATCTTATATTTTCTTCTGTTAAGCTCTTTTTAGTGTTCCAAAGCTGGTTAAAATTGACAATTTTCTTGGCGTTATATTTCACAACCATAACACGTGTGCTCTGCACAACGTTCTGCAGTATACTGACACACATATCACAAAGTAGTTATTTATAAAGACTTTCTCAAATGTAATCTAATAGTAATAACTTCTCCTCTAAAGTCAACCAATTCACCATCTTGATCAACCAGTTTTAATTTAATGTTGCTGATAATTTTGGTGGATACAGGCATATAAAGCACATTTTGAGGAATTTCTATAATTTTGAAACCAGCTGGTACTGATGGCGAAAATTCATGTATTGTATGAACAAGCATATTATTGTGATATGCGCCAGTAACGATATTACACTCGATTTTAATCACGTTAATTTTCAGAATATTTACAGGTGTTTGCGATACATGTTTAACGTTGGGCTTTAGCAAAATATTATGAAATCCCAACAATTTTCCAATAGAATTTGTCTTAGTAAAGTCAACTGTATGAGAACATTCAAGCTCACACTTGAGCGTATTAACATTACCCTTTAGGCTTAGGGTACAATTAAAATTATTGATGGCTTTATTTTTTTCCTGTATGGCCTCTTGTAGATAATCATTTATTGCACTTATTTCATATGATCCAATCGGGATTTCTAGAGTAATATCACCCACATAAAATTTGTTATTACTATTATCAATGTTGGGTATGGCGTTAAACGTTTCTAAACTGACTAAACCAAGCTCGTATTCACTAGTGTCATCTCTCAAGTAGATGGGCGGTATAGGTTGATTCGACTAGATATCCTGGAATAGCAGCAACAATGAAAGGTTATGTCTCTTACAATGGTAATGAGTTAATTAAATATAAAAACGCTGGTTGGAGTATTGAAGATGATTTTACCTGGGACGGGATGGGCTCAAACGGAACTTTTAATGTTTGTGTTCCACTAAGGACATTACTAGGATTCGCTGAAGATTTTCAAAAGATACTTATAAATGTTAAGCATGAACTAATATTGTTAAGAAGTTCTTCCGATAAAAATGCCGTTATTAACACTACCGATGGAGAAAATGTACAAGCTATTATTGATAAAATTGTTTGGAGGCTACCACATATTACAGTATCCGATGCTGAGCGACTAGAACTTTTACAGATTGTTGGAAGTGGAACTGAATTGGATATCGGTTTTAGAAGCTGGGAACTCACAGAACATCCTTCAATACCGATTGGAAAACACCTTACATGGACCATTAAAACTTCTGTGCAGGTGGAAAGACCAAGATGGATAATTTTAGGTTTTCAAACAGATCGAAAGGATAACCACAAGAAAAATTGTAGCTTATTTGATCATTGTGATGTATCAAATGCAAAGCTTTATTTAAATTCTGAATTTTATCCATATGATAATTTAAATTTGGAAATTTCAAGAGGTATAATAGCTACTCTCTATGAAATGTACTCAGAATTTCAAGAAAGCTACTACGAAAAAGAAAACGAACCACTTTTAACTCCTAAAAATTTAAAAACAATGCATCCTTAATTGTAATTGATTGTTCAAGACAAAATGAAATCCTTAATTCTGGCATTATTGATGTAAGGTTAGAGATTGAAACAAAAGAAAACTTTCCTGCAAACACAAATGCTTACTGTTTAATTATTCATGACAAACTTGTAAAATATTCACCATTAACAGGGTCTGTGAGAAGAGTTTAAATAACCGTAATAATACATTATTCTAAGAATTATTTAGCAATATGGCAACAATGTATTTTTTAATTTAAAAATAATTGCTTTACTGTAAACACTGCTATTTATTTTATAAGGTATTATTCTAAGAATTATTTAGAAATATGACAACCATGTATGTATTTTTTATTTTATAATAAATGCTTTACTACAAACACTGCTTTTTATTTAGTTACCACTGTTTTTTACCGTTTATTATCTAACCGCAGCTATCTTTGTTATTGTTGACGTATGCTTTGACCTTGAAAAGCTCTACACCTGCGCTTAAGCCCCCGCTTACACCCCGCGCAAGTATCCCCCGCATGGTGGCCATTTTGTAAGTCACGTGATTTTTGACATATGACAGGTGACAGGTGACATTTGACAGATGACAGACGACGTTTTACAGATTGGCCACGTCCTAAAATAACGCGTTGTGCAAGATTCCTAAATATGACGTCGGAGATCTTGAGATAATAAGCTTCACCGGTGGACGACAAAAAGAATGACTAAAATCAAACCACTAGAAGCCAAGATATACGTTAAAAACTGTTAAGGCCCTATTTACACTCAAATAACATAATTATTAGTAAACATTTTAGTATTAATATTTGTAGATTTATAAAAATTAAATTATTAGCAAAAAGAACAACTAAAATCGATCTAGTAGAAACCGAAATATACGTTAAAAACTATATAAAGATTCATTAGATCCCCGTTTGCCACTTAATTTTCATATCTTCCAATAGCCTAGTGGTATATGGCGTTGGATTCTCACGCAGGTGGCCTGGTGTCATGGGTTCGACTCCCAGCGTCGGCGAGACTTTTTTAATTTATAGGTGATGACGTCTGGTCCCAATTATACCCCGTTTGCCATTAAATTTTCATATCTTCCAATAGCCTAGTGGTATATGGCGTTGGATTCTCACGCATGTGGCCGGGTGTCATGGGTTCGACTCCCAGCTCCGCGGACTTTTTTAATTTATAGGTGATGACGTCATCGATGGTTACTACCCCTATCTAGCACGTGGTGACTTAGGGCATAAAAATTCTAATTTTGCGTTAGGGGTTGAGATGGTGATAAAAATGCAGATCGAACCTTAAATTTTCCCCATGTATTTCTTATGGGAAAACTACCCTTATTGCCGCCGTAACGGTATAGCTCTTCTACTCAGGGTGTTCCATTAAAAAAAAACTTAACTTTGTGTTATTACTTTAAAATAAAAGTCAATGGAAAAAATGTAGGTACGGCACTGAATTTTACCTAAAAATCCCTAAATCTTTCCTTTTACATTTTTTCTCTATCTCTAATATCAAGCGAGTTACAAGTACCTAGCCAAATTAACAAAATTTGAAAAACACTCGTATCTCCAAAACGAATCAAGTTGACCATGATTTGCTTTTACCACTGAATTTGTTTAAAAAATTGAAATCGAGATTGCGCAATCGGATTTGTTCTATCTGTTTTAGTTCTCGCTATACCCTGCAAGGTGACGACAAGGCGCCACCTTTGGCGTTTATGTTTTTGTTTGCCGTTTGACGTTTTTAGTTGGAAGAGGAAACAACATCTTTTATTTGTCTAATTATATTATCTGTTTACCGTTCCCATTTACCATATCAAAAACCAAAACGTCAAACGGTGATCTTGTCGGTGAACGTCAATCTATAAATTCAGCTTAAAAAGCATTTTCTAATTCTGTTTAAACATACAAATATAAAAAGTTTCATTAAATATAAATCTGCTTTTATTGATTTTAAAAAATTTAATGAATGGTTATGTTTTTTCTATATCAAAATTTTAAAATTAAAAAATTAATAGTCTTTTACAAAACAGAAAATGTAACCCAAAATTAAAAAAAAATCTACAGCAGATCTTCTATCTTTCGTATCACACAACTGGAACAAGTCTCTGAGTTTCTAGGCTAATCCCAGATCGTTGCTCTTGATATATCACAACCTCTTGACCAGGTCTGTCATGATGCGCTCTTAAATAAACTTTCTTTCTACGATCTTCCAACCAAAATATAAGCCCACTCCCTAAAATCTCAAAGTTTTTAAAGTGAATCGTCTTGTTATATTTTTTCCGTAAATTAAATCAAATTTTATTAACACATTTTAAATTTAAGAAAAAGGAAGATAATTTTACAAAATTGGTGATTTGACGATACAATTTTATTAGTCACGAAAAAAATAATACAAAAAGACGATTTACTTTTAAAATTTAAATTTGTTATTGGAAGGGAGAGAAGGTTATTCAAAAAATAAACTTTTTCGTAATACCCAAAATTATTTTTTTACCAAACTGTTTTTATTAACGCCACTAGCATCCGGTATACATATAAAGGGTGTCTCAACTAGAGCGCCGGATTTGATTGTCAAGAAAAACACAACTCCTTTTCGAATTAAGCAAGTATTTATATTTTCACATAAAAAGGAATAGTTGCGATTAAACATGGAATACTACATCCGGCAGATGGCCACCACGAGACCTCTGGCAGACGGTCATTCTCTTCATAAAATTCTGGATAACGTTTTTGCATTCCTGTCCTATTTCAGCAATAAAGCGCCGTATCTCTTCTTTTAGGCGCTCAATTGTTCGCGGCTTGTTCACATACACCCTATCTTTTAGATAACCCCAAAGAAAGTAGTCCATCGGCGTTAAATCGCAGGATCTTGATGGCCAATTTTGATCGCCAAACCGAGAAATGACACGGTCTGGAAACCTGGTCTGCAGTAACTCCATCGTTTCGCAGGCTGTGTAGCAGGTCGCGCCGTCTTGTTGAAAAAACAGATCACCCACATCAATTCGATCCAATTTAGGCCACCTGTTAACATTTCGCGATACCGCACACCATTAATAGTTAGCGCATTTCCAGCTGCATTTTCGAAAAATACGGTCCAATCAATCCGCCAGCCCATAATGCGCACTAAACAGTTACTCGCGGGGGATGCATTGGTTTTTCCAGTATCACACGAGGATTCTCACTACCCCAAATTCTACAGTTCTGCTTATTTACATACCCGTTTAGCTAAAAATGTGCCTCATCGGAAAAAATTATTTTTTCGAAAAATCCACATTAATTTGGTGGTGCTCCACACCCAATTAACGAATCCACGGCGCTGCTCATGGTCCCTTACCTTAAGTTCTTGCGTCAGTTGAATTTTGTACGCTTGAAAATGTAGATCTTTTGTTAAAATTCGTTGCAAAGTGGGTCTTGTAATGTTCAATTCTTGACCACGATGCCGAATGGAAGTGCCTGGATTCTCTGCCACACTTTCCCTCACTGCGGCTTTGTTTTTGATGGATCGACAAGGACGGCGACGAACAGGGATCTTCTCATCCATCAATGTACATTTCGTTTCAACTTTTTTAATTAACCGGCGAACTGTCGACTTATTTGATGCATTGTTGCGGCCAAAAACTACACGTAATCTGCGCACTGTTTTCGCAAAGCTTTCCCCATTTTTGTAGTGAGTTTTCACAATAATTAAACGTTGTTCGTTCGAATAGTGCTCCATAACTTTTAATCGCGTGGTATGTACATGACAGCTGTCAAAAAAGAAAAATTTAATTACTCTCACAAACAAAATGGCGGCAAATTCAAATCCGGCGCTCTTGTTGAGACACCCTTTATTTGGTGTGGGTCCCATGTCCCAGTTTTTAACACGCTTTTATTAACTTGGGTTGTAACTATCAATCTATCTATCCATCTGGCTATGTTTGTAACGGAATCTTTGAGCCTAATTTTAACCAACTTCCAGCTATTCGATTTCTTTGAAACTTTGCACACTTATTAATGACCCATGACAATGCAATAATCTGCAAACAGTATCCCGTTATCTTGTTTTTGATCGCCAGGAAAAAAATTCCATTATATTATAAAAACAACACCTGGGTTGCCATCTGTTGGCAACATTCCAAACTTTGCTACTCAATTGCGAAGAAATTTTTTAGTGGGTTGCCATCTGTTGGCAACATTTCAAACTTTGCTACTCTTTGCCATCTGTTGGCAACATTCCAAACTTTGCTACTCAATTGCGAAGAAATTTTTAGTGGGTTGCCATCTGTTGGCAACATTTCAAACTTTGCTACTCTTGTTCACTAAAAAATTTTTCGCCATTTTGTCAAGAGTAGCAAAGTTAATTGATATAACGAACTAAAAAATGAAAAATAATTAATAGTTTAAAAAACTAAAAAACACGATTTTATATGCAACCGAACTAAAAATTAGAAAATAATTTTTCATTAAAAAATTATTGTCATTTCATAGTAAAAAGCGTGGGGTGCTTAATATATTAAATGTTATAATTATTATATTTGCCAATATCTATGATGGAAAAGTTATAAAAAATAGTAAAATGCACCCCACGCTTTTTACTATGAAATGACAATATTTTTTTTAATGAAAAATTATTTTCTAATTTTTAGTTCGGTTGCATATAAAAGCGTGTTTTTTAGTTTTTTTAAACTATTAATTATTTATAAGTATTTTAAAAAGTACAAGCAATATTAACAATAATTTTTATGCGCCAATATCAAAACATGTACATATAAAAAAATGAAATGTTGAATAATCCTGCACAAAATTCCTCTGTGTCCATGGCAACGCCCTTTGAACGGTAGATAGCCGAAACATTTATGCATACACACTATCTGCCCATGATGATGTGCCACATTTTTTTAACTGATGCCTCATACATATTTTTATTGTTAAATTTACATACAGAGCCTGATTTTTAAAAGTTATTAACATATTTAAATTACTAATATTTTAACATGGCGTAAAAAGCTCAAAGGGCTGTTATTTGGGGTATATTACATTCAATTTGTATTTTAAACCTTCATATCTTTCCATCATTTGTGCCATTGGTATTTTTGAATTTGTTATTAATAAACAGAAAAATGGAAATCTTAGTCTCGTTGCACATGAGACATACGAACGCCCTACGCCTCACAAAACGTATACGATAGACTTTTGCGACTTCCGGTTTTACCGGAAATGACTGGAACTTTTAATTTTTAAATGGGACACCTTGTATATTTTTGTTTCTTGGATTCTTCAGATCATTATTGGTTGGAATACAATATTTTAAAACAAATTTTGATCAAAGTCTATTTTTAAATTAAATTTTTATTTAACATCTAGAGTGCCATGATCATTCTAAAATCACTCCTCATACTTTACAGATTTTCAAAAAATAATAAATCGATTTTATCTTTTTAAAGTTTTTTACTACAAATTCTATTAGTTTCTGTTTTCATGGCAACTACGATAAATTGCGACGTACGCAATTTAGTATCAAAAAATCATTTACCCACATAATACATGTTTTTAAAAGAAAATGAAGTAATGATATGGTCCTGTTTTTGGTTTTGAGCTAGTGTAAAAAAGTAAAAAAAAAGAACTTTTGGGCCCTATAGTAAAAAGTTTTAGAAGATAAAATCGATTTCTTTTTTCTGAAAGTAAGTAAAGTATAAGGAGTTATTTTAGAATGAATTTAAAAATAAAATTTGACCAAAATTTGTTTTAAAAATATTGTATTTCGACTGAAAATGATCTGAAAAATCCAAAAACAAAAAATATACAGGGTGTCCCATTTAAAAATCAAAAGTTCCAGTCATTTCCGGTAAAACCGGAAGTCGTAAAACCCTCATATACACCTAAAACTTATTTTCGTTGGTCTAACAACCCTACCAACTTTCGTCAGTATCGATAAACAAATAAAAAAATGGCAGCCGGAAAGTAATCTCGTGGGCACCCGGTATACTGGTTAAGCAAGTAGGTATTGGAATATTGGCCAGTAAAGCAACAAAAAAGGACGTATGTGACTAATCCAATCAGAAATGTTTACATGCGTATATTCATGTTAGATTGTTTCTTTTCTTCACATTTCCTATGTGTTAAGTTATTTAGCTGACCGGTATACGTCTCATTTGTGACGGGCCTTAAGGGCGAGCAAAAAAATGTTGATGTTTTTTTTATTATCTAATCAAGCTGACTTTTAGAGTGCAGTAGTAGAACTAAATAAATAAGACTTAGAAGGAGAATACAAATAAGTGGGGATTCGAAGGGATTATGGCTAAAATAGAAATGCGGTCCATTTTTTAAAAACTGTTTTATGAATATATGTAAAATATATAGTTATATAGTATTATATATAAAGGTATAGTTTGAAAAAATAATATCATGTTTTTAAACCATAACAACCTTCTAAGTTAAAATTATTTTTTAAATAATCTTAAAACAATAATAAACGAAATATATTGGTATGATTGTAAAAACGTCAGCGCTCGATATACAAAAAATATGGCACAAAACGCCCACGCCTTCTTACAAAATTCTAGTATTTTTGTTTATTATTATTTTAAGATTGAAACCATATTTTCGCTGTAAAAGATTTCAAAATAATTTTAAACCACGATGTCGTCATTTACGTCACTGTTTATAAAGTCTGTCTAAATGCTATTAAAATAAACTAAACTAAAATAGAAGTATTTAAAATAAACTAAACTAAAATAGAAGTATCTATATTAAATAGGTTTTTAAAAATACTCATACTTTAATGTTTACGCCCTAAGCTTTGTGCCAGTCCCTATTGTTCCTTAAATTTTATCTAATGTTGTTGCTAACAAAACAAAAATAAATAAATAAGAAATAAATAACATTTAAATAAACAATTCATAATTTACGCTAAAATGTAAAACTCTGCAAACAAATAACCATTATTATATTCCAAATTGATTTGTACTCCTTATTTTATATAATAATATCCGCTGGCATTTCTATTTTGCTTCAAATTTATTTGAATTTAATGTAATAAAACATAAAACAGAATAAACAAAATAAATATTTATGAATCGGTTGTTAAATATATAAAATTAATAAATACATTTTGTAATCTATATTTAAAAATTATGAATTTAATGAAACATTTTAAACATAGTCATATACTCATAAAAAAATATTTGGAAACCCAGGATCTTGATAATAAGTTTACGAAATATTTAATACTTTCCTAATTTATATACAGTGTGTCCAAGATAAGGATCCTAAGCATGGGAATCTCAGTACCTATTGGAGATACAGCTTAGGTTAAATTAGGACAAAGTTGTGTTTTTTAAAGCTTATTTACATGCCGTTTAAACACTTGAAAAATTTTCATGGCCTGTTGAGATATTTGGCAAAAACGAAAATTTGACTATATCGATTTTATTTTTTCTGACTTTATTTGAAGAGATATAAAAATATAAAAAAACTAATAACACTTTTTAATTGGCACTTTTTAGCTACTACATGATGGTATTTTTATATCTTATACCCGACGTTTCGTTTTTAAGAAACCATCATCAACTTTATTTTTTATATGGCTTGAAAAAAAGTACACCCTGTATCTGATCCCATTTTTTATTACAAATTCAACGATGTATCACATGTCATATTTTAATTTTTAGTTAAAAGAAAAGTTGCACTTTTTCTATTTTTTTAAAGATATTTTTAAGTAGGCCTTGCAAACAAATGCTTGGACGTTAATACCTGTTACCGTATCGGCAACATAATTAATTATCATTATAAAATAGTATTTGCCGTTATTACCCTGTTTGTCAAGTTGTTGTTTTTAGAACAATTGTTCTTATTGTTACTGTTGCCTTTATACGCAATACGCATTACTAGGCTCAACAAAATCCGCGTCTTAAGAAAATATCGAAACATTAAGAACGTTTTGGGTTTAATATGTGGTGTGGAATTTTAGGAACTAAAATACATATATATATATACATATATACAATATATATATATATATATATATATATATATATATATATATATATATATATATATATATATATATATATATATATATATACCCGACGTTTCGTTTTCAAGAAACCATCATCAACTTTATTTTTTTATATGGCTCGAAAAAAAAGAACACCCTGTATCTGATCCCATTTTTTATAACAAATTCAACGATGTATCACATGTCATATTTTAATTTTTATCTCTTTAAGTGTAGACTTTAGTAATAAAAAAGGCAGTAATATACCTACGTAATATAAAAGGGTTTCGTAAATGAGTTTAATGCGGAGATTATCCAACTATGTAATAGTAATCATAACATTTATTCTTAAGAACTCGGCTTTTGACTTGATGATCCAAAAGTGGCAGTTAATCAGATCCTCAGCTCTTAAATTCAAAAATAAAATTGCAATTACCAAGTTTGGCATACCCGAACTAACTTGACCATTATTAAATTCCCTTGCAAGTTCCCAATATAAAACTTAGAAACTACTTAGATTTAATTTTAAGTTCGCAAGTCACGTACATCCTCCCAAACTATGACAATAGGGAGACGTAAACGTGACTTAAGTACAAAAGATTGACAAAAATAGCAATATAAATACAATAGAAGATAAAACAAACTACTAAACTTAAATTTGACTGTAGCCAAAGATAATTTAAAAACTATGCTAGGGTTTTGATCATAAGCTTGGACCACAATTATGGTCTTAAAATTTTAAAGCACCCAACTCTTCTCTCAGTAATCCAAAAATCATCAAATTTGGTAGCTGCTACTTGGACCTGGCGATAGCAGTGAAAAAATCACTCTTTAATAATCGCAGTTCGCAGATGGTGGCGCTGCCCGTAACCACAACATTAAACGGCGACTGCGATTGCTGGACGGTGACTGTGATTGCGATTCAGTGATTCTAACCTCTTTCGTTTATGTTTATAGTGATTATCACAGTGATTCTGCATGTTTACGTTAGTGAAACGGGATGCGAATTGGCTTGCTTACCGGATAATTTTTTTTTAAATCAATTAATTTGTTAATAAATCTATCGCGAATGGGTTGCCCAAAAAATATGATCAAAGCTATAAATGTTTATAAAAAAATGAGATATTTAATAAACTTCGTGTAATGTCCGTTTTTTTATATGCATGCATTTACTTATATGCTAATGCAAATCTTGGGTTAAGTATGACTTTATTTATAAATTTTAGCATGTTTCCGTAAAGAGTGATAATATCACAGTTTTCAGTAGCAGCTACTTTTAGATAGCAGTAGCAGCAATCACCGATATCAAAAAATCACTGTTAAGCTCCACCGCTACAAATCATTAATCAAATCACATAAGACGAAAGTGGAATAATGGTTTGTTGCGTTTTTTACATAGTGGGTGGTTATTGCTCAGTAGAGTGACACTTTTAATGAAATAATTTCAGTATTTAATAAATAATTAATTATACGTTGGACAACCAAAACATTAAGCTGTCTGCTCTGTCATTTGACCAATTATTAAATTAAAACAATTAAAGAAATTATGACCTTAAACATTTCTTCTAGATACCCCATGGTAAAAATTATAATAGCGTAAAAGTTCTGTTAAGATGGGTCCGGATTTAATTTATTGTGAACGCGATGCCGCCAAGTACACAAAAAATGATAAAGTAAAGAAGCCCTTTTGTGAACAATGATTTATTGCAGCAAAAAATATTCAACCCGACGAGTTTCTAGTACCACGCCACGTGCCACCGGTTTTTTAGTAGGACAGAGGCGAAATAAGAGAATGTTTTTTAAGTACGTGATACGTGTTTTAGTAATGTTTTTTTTATTATTTATCTAAAAATATGTAATCAGGCTCTGTCCGAGGCTATGTGCTCTCGAAAAGGTTTGTTTACTTTATCATTTTTTGTGTACTTGGCGGTATTGCTTTCAGAATGAATTAAATGTGGACTCATCTATACATATTAGAACTCCATATAGTGCACTAATAATTATTAATATAATAGTGTAACAAATACTAATGCACCGGGGATGTCTTAAGCGAGGTAAGAGGGAGTTTGTCAATACGGGACTTAAATACTTGAAGATTTAGAGGAAATGGAAAGTCCTCTGTGGGTAGCAGGTTCCACATTTCTAGAAACTTTGAAGATAAAAGAACGAATATGGTGAGAAGTTCGAGGCCTATCCAGTTGGACTGTATAGGGATGCATACATGCGGTATCCATGAGTTTATTTGTTGGGAGCTGCAAGTGGAGAAATTATACTGGGCAATTCCTCAGAGCAAAAGAAGTGAAAGTATCTATAAAAAGAGATAAGTGCCCTACCGCTTAAAGATTGAGAAAGAGAAGAAAGACTTTTTGTAAGCTAGGGATCATTAATAAGGCGATCAGTTCTTCTTAGGATGGAATACAGAATGCTGAGGGTTGTCGAGGACGCCATTCCATATTCAAAATACGTGTTAAAGCACTTTTCTATTTGTGGGATAGTCAGTCCTTTCGTTCTGAAAACAAGATCATATTTAAACTCACCTCGTAACAAAAAACAAATACATCAGCAATTTTGCAAAAAACCCCAGGCAAGATAGGCGACAACAATTTAGCTATTTTAATAAAGTGCTTGGCACGTATTGATTCAAGTAAAGGGAATCCTATCATCTAAAAAATACATTTTACGAAGCCGTCTTGAATATGATCTTACTTGAACCACAGTATAATTTTCGTAATGGTAATTTTTTTACGACAGCCGATTTATTTAAAAGTGCTTAAAGGTCCCAAATTCAATATTTACATTATAAAATAAAATGTGAGCGACGGAGAATCCTTTTGAATTTCTTAAAAACTCGTGGCAATTTATTTGCCCTTTTTCAACCTTTTACGACGCGTGCATTTAATAAAAAGATATGTCCCTTTTTATACATAATAATTTTTAAGGCAATTTTAAATTATGTAAATAGACACATCAACGTTATTGGCGTATTCCTTTTAGAACCCCCGAAACAACATTGTAAGTGTTCCTTTTATAATGGAGTTGTTCTGCAGAACCGTTCTATTACTTTTCCCTTGCCTCTCATGGAGAGGCGTAGCAACCGCCGTATCAATGATGCGGGGCCCCAAAATGTGTGTAGAAAAACAATATGTTGTTGAAAAGTGGGGACCTTTCTTTTTGGTCTACAACATTTTTTTGGGGGCACCCTTTCTTGATTCGGATACGGGGTCCCTCCAAGGCACGCTACGCCACTGCTCTCATGCACCATTATCACAGGAGATTTACGAAGTGTTCTGACATTAATGACATACGCCAAAGGGCAAATAGTAAATATACTTGGTTAAAATATATATATATATATATATATATATATATATATATATATATATATATGTATATATATATATATATATATATATATTTATTTATTGTGGTTAATTAATTAACTCGAAAAAAATATAAACTACGGATAACTCAAGCAAAAACCAAACAAAGAACAACAAATCTGTCAAATCTTATACGTGTCTGGTCAACGGGCAAATCCCACTGTTTTTTGGTGTTCCTTTTAAAACTCTTCCGATCGGTTCCGAAGAACGATTCTACAAGTTAAAAGGAATACACCAAATGGCGGACTTCGGTCGAATACTGAAAATCGGTATTCGAATACGAATACTAAAAAAAGAATTCGAATACCGGATATTTGAATACTTGGAAGCAAAAAGTATTCGAATACTCGGTAATTAACAAACACCTTGAATCGGTATTCGAATACTGGAAAAAAAAGATTTCAGATCATTTTATCCTACTTTTTGTTCCCTTTTGGTATTCTACTCGTGACAATTTTGGTATTCGAATACTGCTTATACATTCCGGTATTCGAATACACGGAACGCCGGTATTCGAATACTTAAAAAAGTATTCGAATACAGAATCCCGATTACCGGCAAAATGTATTCTGAATATTATTCCGAATACAGAGTATTCGAATACGACCCAACTTTGCCAAATGGTAACCAACACAAGGAAAACAATCGAAAGGCGTTGTGTTCTATAAGAGTGTAGCGCGAAAATTGTGTTAAATATGTTTATTATTGACGTTCTAAGTATAATTTTTGTCATTAATTTTCTGTTATGATTCGTTCTAATACACTAGTATTCGATCACCTTTTGTTTTCAACATTCTTTTATAATTTAAAAATAACAAAAAAACAAACTCTAAAAAAAGGTGTTTAAATGTTTAGCCTTGTTCTTAAAAACTGTTTTTTAATCTTCGTGTTAATGATTGACGGCATTGTTAACATTTTGTGACGCAATTTTATAAAACGATAAAGAGAACTAAACGTACCTAATTAGGACCAAAACAAAGTAAAAATAATTATTACATTTTAGCTTGACAAGTGCCATACACTGACCTGACTGCTAAATAAACATGTGTTAAGTTGTTAAAAATTATCCCTTTACAAACAACAACAAAAATTCAAACAATATTAATTACAAATTCAATTATATGAATGTACCCTGTATCTTAAAAACAAGAGGTAAACGAGTATTAGTGTATTGGAACTATTGTTATTAGATAATTATTGCAAGTTGCCCTATTAAGCTCGGGAATTATTAATACCGGCCTTATTTAAATAGTGCTTGTACCCATAATTTAGAGTTATTGCAAAACATGTTAATAGTACCATTAACCTAAAAAAAGGGAAATAAATTTTGGTAGATTTTTTTTATTCTTTTGTGTTGTAGGGTTTTGTTTAACACAATTAAATAAATACATTTGAAAAATGCAAGGTTTTAGGTATTTTTACTCCTATAAACTATTCAATTTTGTGGTCGGCAGCCGTTCGGTTATACGAACAGTCAGGGGCGGTCATAGGGGGGCATGCCCCCTGTAAGGCCACATCCTTTGTATTTGATACATATGTAATGGTAAATATGGGCATTTTGGGCATTTAATGATGATATCCCCCCCCGGCTGGTCCGAGGGGTGAGGGTGAAGCTCAGATGTCAAAATAAGGCCGGTATTTATTAGTGCCTGGCCTTATTTCACTCTGCAATAATTTTCTATTATTTTATGGACTTCTACGCATTGTGGTTTTTTAATGTCACCCTGTTTATAAAGTGTTCAAAATTTGTAAATTTGTATAAATATACATTAAAAAAATATTTTTAATACCTTTAAAACATTATCATGTTTGTCGTCGCGAAAAAAGTCCTATATTATTCATACCTCAATTATTAGTAACTAAAATTTTTTGATAGAGTCATTTAACTTTGTGAGTGTTTCTTTAGCCCCTAATGTCGAAAACACAATCATTACAAATTTGTGTCAAACTGTCTATTGTATGCTCATAGTGTTCTTATACCCTTATAAAATTTCCTTGCTTCCAACTCTCCTTTTCTACCCATTACCTGTCAATATGCTCAGATAACCAAAGGCTTGAAGGAAAACAAAACGTAAACACATTTTTTATAATAATGGGGGATTTGGCCATCTTTTTTCGTTTAAGACAACAGATTTATTTTCCTTACATAAAAATAAAAAGGTGTAAAAATAAATTTAAGAATAAATATTTGATCTTTATTGCTTTTTAATAAAAGAATTAAACGAAAAAATAGTAACGACATTATCTTTAAATAGATTACCATAAAATAAACATACGGATATTACTCTATTTTTATCGACAAAGCTTCTCAAGAATTCTGTTGAGGATTAAGAAGTTTTTTTTTGTCGTAAACATTACACTTGTACAGTGGCGACGCCAGCTTTTTGGTTTAAGGGTGGCCAAGGGGTTCCAAAAATTTTTTGAGAGGGTCAAAATATTTTTTAAAGATAGGGAAATTTTAAAGAGCAAAAACAAAAAGGTCCTCATGTCTAAACTTGACTACCTATCTTCATATCTTTTAGATGTACTGACATTTTGAAGAAAAAAAACAGGTCCTCATCTCTAAACTTTACTACCTATCTTCATATCTTTTACATTTACTTTTTTTTCTAACGTTTCACCTTACAGGGGAGGCAGGCATTTGTTAAGGGACCTCGGGTCACCCCTGACCCTCCCTGGCGTCGCCACTGCACTTGCATAACCCAAAAAAAAAACTTTATACTGTTAAAAAGTAAAGATTTTTCTGTTTATAGCTATATTTTTAATTTTGCCCTATTAAATAGCAGAAATAACAGAAATTGGTAAAATTAACGATTCTACAGATATGGATCCTTATTATCCAGGTGTATCATCAACCATGTACCAGCTGATGTAATTTCCATGTTTAAACGAAGAATAAGTTTTTTTCCTATTTCCAATAAACATAAAAGATCTAACCGACTTAACAAAAGACGAAAAACTAAGATTAAAAAACTTTTTGGACAGCATCTCCCTACATTTCACCAGCGAGACGCACGGCTGAGGGCTCGTTACGGTTATGTGTCGACCAGACCTTAATACGCATGCTCGTAAACGCACGGAATTGTGGACTGCGCGAGACCATAGAAGATCTCAAAATTGCTAGTAGCCTCTGAGTATGTGGGTTACCTATGACCCTAAAGCCCTTAACTATATGCACAGTGCACACAGTTGAAAAACAATTATAGAGGAATATAATAAACTAGAACAACATACAGAGCTGTGTCTTGAAAAAAATGCTTAATTTTTAAATATTATGATTGTTCTTTTAAAATTACATAAAGTACTTTAAATTCGCTTCCTGGCCCTCGACTTATTTTCTTTCTTAAGTTTCTCTTTAAAGTGCATAATTTTCTTGATTGAAATTTAAGCAAAGTTTTTCCTTAAATATACCTTTTTAGAAAAGCATTTTGATTAAAGCCCACACGACGTTAGAAACTTTCCATTGAATTTATTCGTAAAATTCTCCAGGGCTTGTTGGAAGATTCGAAGTATCGAGGTAGAAAATATCAACTTTGAAAGTAGATTATAATAACATACAGGCAATAAAGATACTTTGACTGAAGAAAACCCAATTTACCTTTCATTAAATATTTGTTGTGGGAAAATAGAACACGCTTTATTAAATTTAGTTTTTTTTTAGTTACAAATTAATTGGTACAGTTATATTTATAAAAAATAATTGTTAAAAAAACTAAAAAACACGCTTTTATATGCAACCGAACTAAAAATTAGAAAATAATTTTTCATTACAAAGAGTTTGTCACTTCAGAGTAAAAAGCGTGGGTGCATTTTACTATTTTTTCATAACTTTTCCCTCATAGATATTTGCAAATAGAATAATTATAACATTTAATATATTAAGCACCCCACGCTTTTATTCTGAAGTGACAAACTCTTTGTAATGAAAAATTATTTTCTAATTTTTAGTTCGGTTGCATATAAAAGCGTGTTTTTTAGTTTTTTTAAATTATTATTTATTTTTCATTTTTTAGTTCGATATATCAATTAGTTTTCTACGGTCATGTGATATTGAAATGTTTTACGAAATACAAAACCAAATTTTTAACTAAAGTTAAATATTTAAAAATAAATGCTCCAGTTTATTCACTAAAAAAATTCCTTCGCCATTTTGTCAAGAGTAGTATTAGGACACAGAGGATCTGTAAAGGAATTTATTTATCCTGGCGGTCCTAATCAGGATAACGGGATACTGTTTTTAAATTATTGCATTGTCATCGGTCCTTGATACGTGTGCAAAGTTTCAAAGAAATTGAATCGCTGGGAGTTGGTAAAAATTAGGCTCAAAGATTCCGTTACATAGATAGATAGATAGATAGATAGATAGATAGATAGATAAATAGATAGATAGATAGATAGATAGATAGATACAACCCAAGCTAATAAAAGCGTGTTAAAAAATGCTTTTAAAACTGACTCTTAAAAGGAGGTAATCACTTGTCATAGGTCTTAAAAATGTAAAGTATTAGGATTTTTTGTAGAAAATTTAATAGGGTTTCCGTTTTTATTAAAATAACTATATCATTCCGTTTAAAATTTTAGAGAAAAATTTAAAAACCCTAAACTCTTTAAACAGCGCCCTCTAGCGGGAGTAACAAAAGACAATATGACCAGGGTTAATTTTTTTATTATTCAGCAATGGGTCTTTTTTAAAACAAAACGGTTATGTTATTTGTAACACTAAAGGGCTAATTTAGATGTGACTTTATTAAATATCCTAAGTCCAGTGGCGTCTCGAGCGTTACTTAAACGACTATTTCTGACAAAAACATGTACGTCACTGACTTTAATACAATTCTTATATTTTTTAGGTTAAACAAATAAAAATACAACTTTTTGTCTTTTAGTATTTTTTCTATCTTGCTTAGTTCTTGAGGAAAAAAATAAATTCTGTTAGACTGATACTAACGTACCGTGGGTGTCTTAAGCAAGGTAAGAGGAAGTTTGTTAACACAGGACTTAAAGGCTTGAAGATTTGAGGGAGAAGGAAAGACCTCCGCTGGCAGTAGGTTCCACAGTCTAAAAACTCTAGGGATAAAATAACGAACGAAATGGAAAGTTCGGGGCCTGTCCAATTGGACCGTATAGGAATGCATACGTGCGGCACCATTAGTTTCTCTGTTGAGAGCTGCAAAAGGAGGGACTATACTGGATAATTCGTCGGAGCAGAAGTATCTATAAAAGAGCAATGGATCTCCCACAGCTCGATGATGGGCAAGAGAAGGAAGTCTTTGACGAAGACGAACAGCTCTTCTTTAAATGGCATCAAGAATGCTGAGGGTTGTAGGGGATTTGGGACACATACAAAGTGTATTAATTGGAAGGAGAGAAACACTTTTTGGCTCGGAAAAGAAATCCAAGCTTTTTTGAAGCCGAGGTGGCTATAGATACAATGTGTTTATGCCAGTTAAGGTTATTCTCAAATGTGACGCCCACAAGGTTGAATGTGCCCAGCTCTGCAAAACCTGGTTACTCATAAGCAAAGGGTGAGTGTTTGATGATTTTTTTCGCGACAAGGAACATGATTGTGTTTTGGATGCATTAAATTAAACTAGATTTTTAGCGCCCCAATCCAATATCAAATTGAGATCATGTGAAAGAGATATCTGCATCGCCCTGCGTTTGCTTTCCAAGTCGGGTTAAGAGATTGATTTGAGAACCTGAAAAGTGGAGTGAAGGATACTATCGTCAGCATAACTATGAATGGTATTGGTTGTGGAAGAAAGAAGGTCGTTGATGTGAAGAAGAAACAAAGTTGGTGCTAGTACTAAACCCTGAGGCCATCCAGCATTAATTTCGTTAAAGTTTGAAGAGTGGCCATCAACAATGACTGATATACGTCGATAAGAAAGATAACTGGAGAGCCAAGAGCAGAGTTCACTTGGAAGAGCGTAGGAGGGAAGTTTATTGAGAAGTGCGTCATGCTAGACCTGCTCGAAAGCTTTAGATATATCAAGAGCAACGATCTGGGACTCACCTTAAAACTCAAGATACTTGTTCCAGTTGTGTGAAACGAAGGAAAGAAGATCTGCTGTATATCTCTTGTGACGAAATCCGTATTGCCTGTCATGTAAAATTTTATGTTTTTCTAAATACCTAAGAATTTGCGAGTTAATGGATTTCTCCATTACTTTACAAAGCATTGAGAGGAGTGAAATGGGTCTATAGTGGTATGGAAGAGATTTAGATCGTTTCTTGGGAATAGGCTGGACACGTGCAGCTCTTCAGCTGTCTGGAAAAATACCCGTGTCATAAGAAATTTGAAAAAGCCTAGTTAAAATAGGTGCAAGTTCAGGAGCACATTTTTTTAAAACGACTGCTGGTATTCCATCTAGCCCAGACGATTTCTTGGTGTTTTTTTATTTGCTTTTAAGCTTATTACAAGACAGATTTTAAAAAGATATAATTTCATAAATAATAATCATACATATAAAAATATAATGTACAAACCTTTCAGATTATCAGCCATAAAAAACAATAGACTCTTTTTTCCTATACTAATTGTAGTTAACCATTGAACTTGAGAAGAAAAAATCAAATGGCAAGGCACTTTTCTGTATTATAAAAAGGACCACATTTAAAGAGGCATATTTCTATATTGGCAAAGTAAAAAAAAAAGAAATCGAGTTGTCTTGTTATTATCTGGTTATCTATGAGTAAAAATGCAGACATTTTAGGTTATAAAAATATTGATTTCGGCATTTTTGTCCACATATCGACGCACTGTGTGACCCCCTGCGGTTAAAATGATTGATTGAAAAAAAATTGCAGCGGTTTCTTATAGTCAATTTCCTTAAAAGGATTTTGTTCCTATAGTCCTAGAACTATTACTTCCTGAGATATTCAACCTATCCACCCTTTATCAAATACCCTGTATTTATATTATACCCTAAGTAATCTACTTTTTTAGGTATTTACTTTCGGATTCCAAAATATTTCAACGCAGAAAAATAAATACAAAGAAAATAAATCCTAAACGACAGAAATGTGTTTTCAAGGCAAGTTTTTTTCAAAAATAAAGCTTTACATTGTGAAAAAAGACGAATAGCTTTAAATTTATTGAATAAGGACACGTGTCTAAAAATATTCATAACATTCTTTGGAAAAGAAAATTAAAAAAAAAGGAAATAAAAATATAAAAGTATAAATTAGAAAAAATCCGATCATTTAAATTTCTTCTTAATAGATAATTAATTGGAAGAAAACCAGCCATTTAAAAAGCAGGTGTGGGATGGCAAAGGTATAAAAATTTATTATATTTATTAAATTAACCTTCTGGGATATAAGGCAATTATATCAATACCTTTTACAAAAAACTCAAGTCAACCTACATCAACTGAAAATACAAATTCTGGTTAATAATTGGAGTCAAATAACACAGCCCTACAAAAATAAAAAGTTTGTAGTCAGAAAGACTAGACCATGGTTTCTTTATGTTTCTGGGGTCACTAAATCCGAATCTGGGGTCGGTTTGACCCTATCAGGTCAGGGTCAAGGTCATTTTAAGGTCATCCAAATCCTAACAAGTAAAAAGTTGAAGGTCCGAATGACAGACCATGGTATTTTTTTTGTTTTTGGGGTCCCTAAATCCGAATCTGGGATCGGTTTGACCTCATCAGGGCACGAGTCTAAACTTTTTAATGTCTCAGATCATTAAAATTAATTGAAAAGGAATCACAATCGTGGTATTTTTATATTTTGGAATTGCTGAATCCGAATCCG
>JACEGR010009616.1:0-25068 GCA_014170235.1 Listronotus bonariensis
TAAATGGAAAATGGTATATACAGTTAGCATTTTAAAGGCCCACCCCATTTTTTTGAACGGGACCAAATGTCAAATTTTTGTAAATTTTAGTTAACAGAGTATCACTGATTGGCACAAGGCCACACAAATTTCTATGCTTCTATGCCAAAAGTAGCATTAGCAGAACTATTTACTAAACAATTTGCTGCCAATTCAACCCTTGACCCAGTTCCTCATAAAATGCCCGATATTATTTTTAAGGTAAAACACATGAAGCGTATCCTTTCTTCCCTTAACACCAAGAAATCGTCTGGGCTGGATGGCATACCAGCAATCGTTTTAAAAAAATGTGCTCCAGAACTTGCACCAATCTTAACTCGGCTCTTTCGAATTTCTTACGAGACAGGTATCTTTCCGGAGAGCTGGAAAGCTGCACGTGTTCAACCTATTCCCAAGAAAGGGTCTAAATCTCTTCCATCTAACTATAGACCAATTTCAATTCTCTCAGTTCTTTGTACAGTAATGGAGAAATTAATTAATTCACAAATTCTTAAGTACTTAGAAAAACACAAAATTTTGCATGACAGGCAGTATGGATTTCGCGACAAAAGATCTACAGCAGATCTTCTTTCCTTCGTATCACACTGTTGAAATAAGTCTCTTGAGTTTCTAGGTGAGTCCCAGATCGTTGCTCTTGATATATACAAAGCTTTTGACCAGGTCTGGCATGCCGCACTTCTTAATAAACTTCCCTCCTATGGTCTTTCAACTAAACTCTGTACTTGGCTCTCTAGTTATCTATCTGATCGACGTATATCAGTTATTGTGGACGGCCATTCTTCAAGCTTTCACCAAGTAAATGCTGGAGTCCCTCAGGGCTCAGTTTTGGCACGAACGCTGTTTCTTCTTCACATCAACGACCTTCTCTCGTCCACAACTAATTCCATTCATAGTTTCGCCGACGATAGTACCCTTCACTCCAGTTTTCAGGATCCTAAACCCATCACTAAACCTGACGTGGAAAACAAACGCAGAGCAATGCAGATATCTCTTTCGCAGGATCTTAATTTAATATTGGATTGGGGCATCAAAAATCTCGTCCATTTTAATGCATCCAAAACACAATCATGTTCCTTGTCGCGAAAAGAGTAATCAAATACTCATCCTCTACTCATGAGCGGCCAAGTTTTACAGAACAAAGACACCTTCAATCTTGTGGGCGTCACATTTGAAAGTAACCTTAACTGGCATAAACACATTGTATCTATAGCCACGGCAGCTTCAAAAAAGCTTGGATTTCTCTTTCGAGCTAAAAGTATTTTTCCGCTTCTAATTTATACACTTTATATGTGTCCCAAATCCGACCTCCCTTAGAATATTACATACATACAAACTCCCTCTTACCTCGCTCAAGACACCCACGGTACGTTAGTATTTAAGCTTTTAGCCTTCGTGGTTTGTCCAAAGATAAAAAAAAATTAGTGATTTACTGATGCTACTTTTTAGCCAAGAAGGCCCTATTAACCTGTTTTGTCAACTGAAATGGGGGTCACGTAGCAGCTCATTTTCAGGGCCCTTTGATTGCCTACTTAAAACACCTCTTTTATAAATCTGACCAGCCGTTCCAGAGTTAGAAAAAGAAAGATAAAAGTGCGTTGCTTGTAAGTTTCGAACAGAGATGCCCATTTTTAAAAACAAAGTACCATTGAGTAAACAATCAAAGAGCAAATCAGGGTGTTATTGCATAAACCTAACCCGATTTCGATATCTTATTTATTTATTTATTTAAGCAATATACGGTATACCCCATTATAAAATTTCTTACAGATACGTAAAATATTAAAAGATAAGAATAAAACATAAAATAAAATTACTTTATACATATATCAGAAAATCACAGTTATAGAATCCACAAATTAACCACTTAATAGTGATCTGAAGCATTGCTTTCGAAAGAGATTGAGTGAGCTTCCAAAAGGATCTATACTAGGATGAGCATTCAAATATGCTAGGGAGCGTGAGATTGGAGCATTAAAACCATAGTTAGTCCAATGAAATTGAACTGAAAATAGCTGATTACTTCTAAGCGATCGAGTAGGGATTTTTAAACAAATTTGCCCAAGAAGAACCGGACAATCGATGTTTCCATTGATTAATTTGTGAATAAAACACAAATCACTAACCGCCGTTCTAACTTCCAAAGGTGGCAGGTTAAGATGAGAGGAGACTTCCTCGACCCTATCCAGCATGGTCAGTTTAAATGCACAATACTTCACAATTTTTTTGAACATTCTCTAACTGGGTTTTATAGATATTATAAAAAGGGGACCATATCATAGATGCATATTCAATGTGAGATCTCACAAGAGAACAGTACCGTAATCGTAGTGAATTCACTGACAAATCCGCACCCACCCTCAAGATAAAACCCAACATCTGTAAAGCTTTCCCCGTAATATGCTTGTAGTGCTTTCTAAATGTAATATGTGAGTCAAAAAATATTCCCAAGTCCTTAATGTTTTTTACCTCTTCCAATAGGTTATTTCCCAATATATATCTCTGATCGACTTTCTTGTTTTTTTATAAAAACTTATACAGCAACATTTTGCAACATTAAGTGATAAGTCATTTGTTAATGACCAGTTATAAAAGGATGTTAAATTTTGCTGCAATATGTTGGAATCAGTCCCACTTTCAACCACACGAAACAGTTTCAAGTCTTCACCATAAAGCAGAAAATGGCAGTCGTTCAGATAGCTGTCCAGATCACTTAAAAACAAATTAAATAATATTGGAGCACAATGACCCCCTGAGGAACACCTGACGTTACCTCAATCCACCCCGTTTCAAAATTACCAATCTTTACTTTTTGTCTTCTACCTACAAGCATACTTTGGAACCAGCGTACAGATCGATCACTAAAACCCTCCCTTGTCTTATTCAAGCTAGAGAGGACTTTCAATAACCACATTGTATATACAAATTGAAACCAACTTCAAACCTTCGGAAATTCTAACCTGACTGGACCGATTTTCAAAAAAGGGCTTTAAATAGTTATATTTGACTTAAGGTAGTACTACCGGTGTAAGAATTAATGTTCAGAAAATGATGTAACTTAGCATACTGGTACTTTATAATAAGAATATTAACCAATTAAATTTTTAAAGGTCTACAGAGAACTGAAAAAAGTTATACATATTAAAAAATAATTGCTTTTAACATTGATCCTTATAGGAAATCGCAGATTTTATTTTACTTTAAAAAACTGATGTTGATTTCAATGAAAGTTGTATCAACGAAAGAAAAAACAATTCTAAACATTTTGGCTAATGAAAATCCGACCTTCAGAGCTTGTGATAGAAGTAATTAATAAGTAATTGAGAAAAATATGCTATGTGACTGACATGTGGCAACGCCGCCGAAAGGTTATGTTGCGCCCAAAAAAGATTATCAAATATAAGATTTGGGGTATATAAAATTGATGCCAGTCCACTACGTTTTCAGTTAGAAGATCCAATGATTGATAATAAATATCAGCAATAATTAGAAAACATGTTTTTTTTTCGAGTGTTTTTAAGTGAACAATTCGACGACCATAAATCCGATGTATCAATATTTACGTTAGTTTGATAGGTTAGGTGACAGAAACTGTCCATGTTTATCCTTAAATTTATGTGCTACTTGACCTTGTTTTACAAATTTGTATATTTTTTTCAGTGACTGTTTTGCCTTTTTAATGAAATATAATTTTTTTGTGATATGATAAGATAAAGGTGGTTTAGAGATTTTATTAGTAAATAAACATAACAATTTAAAACCGATAACTTGTTTAAAGATGCTTGTGCAGTAGACTTTTGCGTATGATTTCTATTGTTTTTACGCAGCGTTGCCAAATATAAATACCACGGTAGTCAAACTACCTTAAGTACTCATTTGACTCTTGTGGTATCGGTAGAACCATCTTAAGATATTACAAGAGGTAATTTCATAAAAATTTTAGGTAAATAGTTAGGATTTGGAGCGCCTAGGTAGTAAAGCACTTTTCGATGTAAATAAAATACAACATTTGTAACAAATTACAACTGTTCCACTATACGTTTATAAAAAAATTAAAATAACGAATGCCAAAGCTTACCAAAAATCTTCCAGTGAACTTCCATATGGCAAAGCTTGGTATAACCAACCATTTAAGTTTTCATTAGTGTTGTAACTAATTACTCTCAGAAATTGAAGGTTTGAGCAAAGCATTAAAACCTAAAAAAAAACAATCTTAATAAAAGCCTAATCGGGGATTTAAGGTATTAGTGGATCTCTTTGGTATAGTTGGGGCCAAACATAATTCATTCTTAAAGCAATGCCGCAAAGTATACAAAAATGATAAAGTAAACAAACCTTTTCAAAAGCCTGCTGGACAGACCCTGATTACATATAATTTAGATAAATTAAAGAAAACATTGTTTAAACACTTATCACGTACTTAAAAAATCCTCTTATTTCGCATCTGTCCTGCCATCAAACCTGACTTGTGGCGTGAGGAACCAGAAACTCGTCGGGTTTCAAAGTCGGTCTATATAGGGTCGCGACATTCGGCCATATTAGTTTGACGTGTTATGACGTCACATCTCCCATTTTTCGGCCATGTTGTTCAGTGCCGGAGATATACAGTTTATTGTATTAGTAGAACAACCGTGTACACAACAGTTTTTAATTATTATTAAGTTGTAAATTCTTTTACTTTAAATAAAAAACATTTAGAATTACATCTCTCAACAAATAACACTTCCAAAACAATGCAAAATGATCATCAGCTTTGATTTTACCCAGTCTTGCCAACTTTTCTCCGTAGAGTGCCCTTCCTTGCGTCCCCGACCTCGAACCGCCTAAAAGTTGAGGATATGTCGCAACCTTATAAATATAAACTAACCTTGGTCGGGTTTAATATTTTTGCTGCAATAAGTCATGGTTCACTAAAGTATTTGTGTACACTATGATTTTTGCCTACTCTGCGGCATTCCTTTCAGAATGAATTGTCTGACTCAAGTTATATTAATTTTTAGCCACGCAACTACAATTTTTGTGCAAAAAGCCCTAGTTCGTCGACAATAGCACGAAGTGGAGTATCTCAAAAATACAACAATTGACCTAAGTTGGTATTAGTACTGAAAAAGGTTGCTCCTTAAAATCCCGAGGTAGTTTTATAGTTATAAAAATGTATACTGAAAAAGGAACTTTTTCCATTTTATGGCTAAAAATATAATGATTTAGAGACACCACACATTTAATTAGTCAAACAATAGTGGTGTGGAGTGATCTTGGAGCAAATTTTTTTTTTTTTTTTTTTTTGAAAAAATTAGTCAATATATCCGTATGGTAAGTTTAATTTTACAACACCCTGTGCCATCGGGTATAGATGAAACACAGGAAACACAGTTACATAACCCCTGTTTTTAAGTCGGGCGTTATGGAGGATATTGCTAATTATAAAAAAGTTTGTAAGCAGTTATCAATGGCAAAACTTTTGATAGCTTAATGTATGACCAACTTAATTGGTCATGCAGAGAAATTGTAAATAATGGTCAGTTTGGATTCTCTGATAATAGGTCTACAACTGAGAACTTGGCGACATATAAGATTGACTTGTTGGAAGCCTTGGAGAGGGGCCATCAGGTAGACACAATCTACACTGACTTCTCCAAGGCTTTCGACAGGGTGAACTTTAAGATTCTTTTGGCAAAGCTCGTAGGTTTGGGCTTTTCTCAGGGACTTATTAAATGGTTAGGTAGTTTTCTTACAGGTAGAACGCAGGCTGTGAAGATTAATAATAATGTCTCAAGAGTATTTGAGGTTACATCTGGTGTTCCCCAGGGGTCTCATTGCGCTCCCCTTCTGTTTGTGTTATTTGTGAATTATCTGACCGACGTATTACGTCATTCAAAGGGTTTAATGTTTGCTAATGACTTAAAAATTTACAAAGTAGTTGGGACGGGGATGTGCAAAATGTCTCTATATGTTGTTTAAAACAGCATTTACAGTAATATAACAAGTTTTATCAAACATCCGTGGTAAGATGGCAAAACCCGATATGTCAATTTTAGTAAAATGTTCAGATCTTCTTGACTTGAATACGTCCTGAAAAATCACAATTTCAGTACAAAATGAAAAACTAATAAAAATAATACTTGCTTCTTTAAGAAATTTTCCATTTAAATTCATGGGTACCTCTACTGTGAGTCTTTCTAACTTACTCCAGCTACTAATAAATGGATAGGAATCCAGAATTGTGACGTTACAACTGAAACAAAGATACATACATTTATTTAAAATGCACTAAATTATTTGAAATATTACTATATTACATTGGCTCCCCTCTACTAATCCTCTCTTGACTAAAAAAGTAAACAGTGAAAATATTAAGGACATTTTAAAACTGAAAATACTTTACTTTTCACACATCATTAATTCGAGTACTTTTAGATTTTTGCAATTTTCGATCACTTCTATAATGGGATATTTCCTTTCCTGCAAATTAGCAAGTGAACGTTCCTTGGACACTGGATACCCTAAAATTTATAAATCTTTAAGGAGACTGCTCTTTGTTACTTTATGATAAAATTGTAGCTTTTAAATACTTATTTATTATACAGGGTATTTTATTAAGGATGAATGGGTAGCATACCACACCCTTAATAAAATATCCTGTACAAGGGAAACACGCTCTAGATTTTAGCTCAAGGTTGTGTCGTCTTCAAACGCGAAGCAAAGAAAGACAAAATACCCAGAGCTGAAATCTTAAATTTTTCCCGTGCATAATACACTATTTTTTCTGTGACGGGAAAACGTAGACTTAATGTTTACAAAACATATCGCACACTAAAAACGGCTATTTTTTCCATAACTACATTAATATGGGTATCAAATGAAAGGGCTTAATTAGAAGAATAGAGCCCGGCCGCCGCCACAAAATGGCGGATGTCATATTTTTTCACAACTACCTTAATATAGGTATCAAATGAAGGGGCTTAATTAGTAGAATAGAGCTCACTATGAAAAAAAATCCAAGATGGCCGCCGCCACAAAATGGAGGTTGACATATTTTTTCAGAACTACCTCAATATGGGTATCAAATGAAAGGGCTTAATTAGTAGAATAGAGCACATAATTAAAAAAAAAAATCCGCCGCCGCCTCAAAATGGCAGATGACATATTTTTTTTCACAACTACCTCAATATGGGTATCAAATGAAAGGGCTTAATTAGTAGAATAGAACTCACTATAAACAAAATCCAAGATGGCCGCCGCCACAAAATGGCGGATGACATATTTTTCCACAACTACCTCAATATGGGTATCAAATGAAAATGCTTAATTAGTAGAATAGAGCTTACCATAAAAAAAAATCCAAGATGGCCGCCGCCACCAAATGGCGGATGACATATTTTTTCACAACTACCTCAATATGGGTATCAAATGAAAGGGCTTAATTAGTAGAATAGAGCTCACTATAAAAAAAAAACAAGATGGCCGCCGCCACAAAATGGCGGATGACATATTTTTTCACAACTACCTCAATATGGGTATCAAATGAAAGGGTTTAATTAGTAGAATAGAGCTCACTATAAAAACAAATCCAAGATGGCCGCCGCCACAAAATGGCGGATGACATATTTTTTCACAATTACCTCAATATGGGTATCAAATGAAAGGGCTTACTTAGTAAAATAGAGCTTACTATAAAAAAATCCATGATGGCCGCCGCTACAAAATGGCGGATGACATATTTTTTCACAACTACCTTCAATATGGGTATCAAATGAAAGGGCCTAATTAATAGAATAGAGCTCACTATAACAAAAAATCCAAGATGGCCGCCGCCACAAAATGGCAAATTACATATTTTCCACAACTACTTTAATATAGAATCGTTGGTTAGTTCTGATTAGTTATAGTGAGGCATTAAATGAACTTAATAGAATGAGAATGATTAACTTACAAAAACTAAAAACTTGAAAATAAATTATGTAATTTTTTTATATTTGATTTATTTTATTTTTAATTTTGGAGACATGTCTTCAAATGGTAACAATGTTAAACGGTTTTATGGTACTAAAATCTAAAAATAATTTGGTAAGTCCTAGCTTCTAGATCGCACTAATCTTCCCATTAATCTGGGGTATTGATTAGACGGGTAAAACACATTAAGCGTATCCTTTCTTCCCTTAACACCAAGAAATCGTCTGGGCTGGATGGCATACCAGCAATCGTTTTAAAAAATGTGCTCCAGAACTTGCACCAATCTTAAATCGGCTCTTTCGAATTTCTTACGACACAGGTATCTTTCCGGAGAGCTGGAAAGCTGCACGTATTCAACCTATTCCCAAGAAAGGATCTAAATCTCTTCCATCTAACTATAGACCAATTTCAATTCTCTCAGTTCTTTGTAAAGTAATGGAAAAATTAATTAATTCACAAATTCTTAAGTACTTAGAAAAACACAAAATTTTGCATGACAGGCAGTATGGATTTCGCCACAAAAGATCTACAGCAGATCTTCTTTCCTTCGTTTGTCACATCACACTGCTGGAATAAGTCTCTTGAGTTTCTAGGTGAGTCCCAGATCGTTGCTCTTGATATATCCAAAGCTTTTGACTAGGTCTGGCATGCCGCACTTCTTAATAAACTTCCCTCCTATGGTCTTTCAACTAAACTCTGTACTTGGCTCTCTAGTTATCTATCTGATCGTCGTATATCAATATTGTGGACGGCCATTCTTCAAGCTTTCACCAAGTAAATGCTGGAGTCTCTCAGGGCTCAGTTCTGGCACCAACATTGTTTCTTCTTCACATCAACGACCTTCTCTCGTCCACAACTAATTCCATTCATATTTTCGCCGACGATAGTACCCTTCACTCCAGTTTTCAGGTTCCTAAACCCATTACTAAACCAGACTTGGAAAACAAACCCAGAGCGATGCAGATATCTCTTTCGCAGGATCTTAATTTAATATTGGATTGGGGCACTAAAAATCTCGTCCATTTTAATGCATCCAAAACACAATTATGTTCCTTGTCGCGAAAAGAGTCATCAAATACTCATCCTCTACTTATGAGCGGCCAAGTTTTATAGAGCAAAGACACCTTTAATCTTGTGGGAGTCACATTTGAAAGTAACCTTAACTGGCATAAACACATTGTATCTATAGCCACGGTAGCTTCAAAAAGCTTGGATTTCTCTTTCGAGCCAAAAAGTATTTTTCTCCTTCTAATTTATACACTTTATATGTGTCCCAAATCCGACCTCCCTTGGAATATTGTTCTCATATCTGGGGCATGGCGTCCCCCACAACCCTAAGCATTCTTGATTCTATTCAAAGAAGAGCTATTCGTCTCATTAATGATCCTTCACTTACAGAAAGGCTTCCCTCTCTTGCACATCATCGGGCTGTGGGGGATTTATCGCTTTTTATAGGTACTTCCATGGCTTCTGCTCTGAAAAATTGTCCAGTATAGTTCCTCCACTTACGGTTCCCAACAGAGAAACTCGTGGTTCCGCGCGTATGCATCCCTATACGGTCCAACTGGACAGGCCCCGAACTTCCCACTTTGTTCGTTCTTTTATCCCTAGAGTTTCTAGGTTGTGGAACCTGCTGCCCCCAAATCTTCAAGTATTTAAGTCCCGTGTCAACAAACTCCCTCTTACCCGCTTAAGACACCCACGGTACGTTAGTATATAGGCTTTAAGCTTTCGTGGTTTGTCCAAAGATAAAAAAAAGACAAATAATAAAATCGTTGGGCATTTGAAGTTTGTATTATAATATTTACTCTGGATGTGCTATGCCCAATGGTTTTATTATTTGTCTAAATAATACTCAAGATTGATCAGAAGATTGGTGCGATCTGGAAGCTAGCACATACCGAATTATTTAATAGCTTTTAGTACAACAAAAACAAAACCTTTTACCAATTTTTTTTCATAATTATATAAAAATTATATAATAACTTTTACCAAAATTACCAATTTGGCTGACCTAAGGGATTTTTGAAATAAACGATTCAATTGGTAAAGGCCAGTAGAAGAGAAAAGTATATATTTAAAAAAATAAATTACTACTTACGTTGTAATATGCAGGATTTGACGCTAAGTTTTAGAAGATTTCGGCTATTTTTAGCTTTTAAGAAATCTAAAGTAGCTTTGATAAAACTGGGATTGCAAGTGCATCTAGCATGAAAAAATTCAGTTCGTCAAATTCTATGTCTTTTATCTGTTTTGTCAACCAAAATTCCTGAAAAAAAAACAAATTAAAACATTTTTTTCTATAATCAAACCTCTTTAAAAGTAAAATAAAATTGGGGTTACAGTTACTTAATGTATCATTTCTGGTAAGTCTATATAGTTCTAGTTTATAACACATTTTATTATTGACAATGAGGTCAGTAAAATATACTAATAATAATAATAATAATAATAATAATAATGTTCGCACAGCACACGCAGTTAGCACACGAAAAATGATGCATCTTCACCGCAGCATCCATCCCCGCTCATCAGTCTCCCGCATTTACCTCTCACGCCATCAGGGAGGTCGCGGCCTTTAAGCTTGGAGTGTATGCATGATCGTTTGGTTTTGAGTCTTGCTTGTCAGGTTGCCAAAAGCACGGATCCACTGCTGCAGTTAGTAAAAGAACATGAGATGGCCAATGTTGGAGCATTTTTGTTCAAGGCAGCCGAGCGAGCCGCGGGGAAATTCGGTCTCAGATTTGAAATAGATTCTAATGACGACCAATCACTTATAAGACAGAAGTCTAGTGCTGTAACAGCTGCAGTTAAAAGAGCCGAACAACGGATGCTCTTAGAAGATCACATCAATAAGCCGCAGCACGGAGTCTTTTACAAAAACATCAATAGACTCGATCTATCTCGAAAGCTTACGTTTGGGTTTTTAAAATCCGCCGAGCTTAAGTCTGAGACCGAAGGATTCTTACTAGCTTGCCAAGATGGGGTGATAAACACATTGGTGTACCGAAGCCAATTTTCCAACGTTCTTGACACCGCATGTCGAGCCTGTCGACAGCAACCCGAAACCCTTAAGCATTTATTGTCAGCTTGTCCAGTGCATGCTGTCAATAGCTACATCCGTCGGCATAATGACGCTCTTCGGGTACTTTACTATCACCTGAGGCATTACTACGGCATCGATAAAACAGCAATCCTGCCGTTTGCTCCCGGAGACATTGAGGCAGTAGTGGAAAATGACAACTGTCGCATATACTGAAACTACGCGTTCCCAACAACGCATCAAATTCAAGCGAATAAACCCGACATCGTTCTCCTTGATAAGACAAACCACACCATTTATTTAATAGAGTTTTCCGCCCCAGTGGAAACTAACATCGATATAAAAGAACGGGAGAAACGAGCCAAATATCAAGATCTTCTTGGCGAACTTCGGAGGCTCTATCCGGAGTATACCGTGCGATTGGTTGTCCTAATAATTGGCGTTTTGGGAGGCATGAAGAATAACATATTAAGGGAAATGAGGTACATTCCAGCATCCGAACAACTGGTGATGAAGATGCAGAAATCTGTTGTCCTTGGATCCCTTCGTCTACTGAGGCAAATGAATTTGGCCGAAGATCACTGACCGAGCGGACGCGAGGAGTGGTCTTCGATATGAATGGCCTTCCGCACGACGCCCTATGGGATCGGAGCCTTGGGATACGTCGTGTTGGAAGAGAATAATAATAATGTTTGTATACTAAACTTGTTTAGTTTAGTATTTAAAAAATAAAAGTTAATACAAATATATCTCTACCCAAAAATATTAAGCTGGATGTACACTTATTAAACTTCTTGTCAAATAAGTTTGTCCAAGTTTACCTTGAAGAAATTTGACAATGTAAAACAGCAAATTGGATATCATAGAAATTCAAGGTCGCCCTGTCAAATTTGTTTGATGGATTAGAATACTACCCATTTTTCTTCAAATATTTGATGCAAAACTGCCAACCTAATGATTAAAAATTGACAGTTGGCAACTACTTAACCTCAATTCTTATCGTGATTGCGTGTTGTTTGCATTTTGTTGTATTAAATGTTATTAAATAATTTATTAAAAACATAAAAATTAAACAGTACTATTTCAAGAATACAAAAATACCATAGATAATGATAACACCCAATAATTTTAACAAGTTTGGGAACTCTCTCTGAATAAAGCCTGTTTTTAAAGTCATTCCAGAAAAATCTATAAGTACTAAATATTGTCTAAAAAAAAGCAAATCTTGCAGGACAAGTATGGAGACGTAAAAAAATCTGTAATTTTAATTAAATTATTACCTATCTTTTTTATTAAATAATTAAATTTAGATTTGACAGTTTGCCACCACTTACTGTATGCAGTTCAGTGTCTTTTATTCGTAACAGCAGGTAATTTTGTATGAAATCAGTAGATCATTCCAAAAGACACTTTTTTGTTGCCGCCAATTTGCTAATTTGCCGATTTGGTATTAGAATTTGAGGTGAGGACGGTCAAAAATTCAGAAAAACACAAAAATCCTTCAAAAACACAAAAAACCACCAAAAAACACAAAAAGCCAAAAATCCAGCCACCACTACACAAAGAGCCGGTTTTTTGCCAACTCTGATTGATTTTGATGGTTTAACGCAAGTTTTTTGGTTTTTATCTTTGGACAAACCACGAAGGCTAAAAGCCCAAATACTAACGTACCGTGGGTGTCTTAAGCGAGGTAAGAGGGAGTTTGTTGACATGGGACTTAAATACTTGAAGATTTGGGGGAAAGGAAAGACCTCCGCTGGCAGTAGGTTCCACAGTCTAGAAACTCTAGGGATAAAAGAACGAACAAAGTGAGAAGTTCGGGGCCTGTCCAGTTGGACCGTATAGGGATGCATACGCGCGGAACCACGAGTTTCTCTGTTGGGAACCGTAAGTGGAGGAACTATACTGGACAATTCTTCAGAGCAGAAGCCATGGAAGTACCTATAAAAAGCGATAAGTCCCCCACAGCCCGACTATGGGCAAGAGAGGGAAGCCTTTCTGTAAGTGAAGGATCATTAATGAGACGAATAGCTCTTCTTTGAATAGAATCAAGAATGCTTAGGGTTGTGGGGGACGCCATGCCCCAGATATGAGAACAATATTCCACGGGAGGTCGGATTTGGGACACATATAAAGTGTATAAATTAGAAGCGGAAAAATACTTTTTGGCTCGAAAGAGAAATCCAAGCCTTTTTGAAGCTGCCGTGGCTATAGATACAATGTGTTTATGCCAGTTAAGGTTACTTTCAAATGTGACGCCCACACTGCTCTGTAAAACTTGGCCGCTCATAAGTAGAGGATGAGTATTTGATGACTCTTTTCGCGACAAGGAACATGACTGTGTTTTGGATGCATTAAAATGGACGAGATTTTGGTGCCCCAATCCAATATTAAATTAAGATCTTGCGAAAGAGATATCTGCATCGCTCTGCGTTTATTTTCCAAGTCAGGTTTAGTGATGGGTTTAGGAACCTGAAAACTGGAGTGAAAGGGTACTATCATCGGCGAAACTATGAATGGAATTAGTTGTGGACGAGAAAAGGTCGTTGATGTGAAGAAGAAACAATGTTGGTGCCAGAACTGAGCCCTGAGGGACTCCAGCATTTACTTGGTGAAAGCTTGAAGAATGGCCGTCCACAATAACTGATATACGACGATCAGATAGATAACTAGAGAGCCAAGTACAGAGTTTAGTTGAAAGACCATAGGAGAGAAGTTTATTAAGAAGCGCGGCATGCCAGACCTGGTCAAAAGCCTTGGATATATCAAGAGCAACGATCTGGGACTCACCTAGAGACTCAAGAGACTTATTACAACAGTGTGATACGAAGGAAAGAAGATCTGCTGTAGATCTTTTGTGGCGAAATCCATACTGCCTGTCATGCAAAATTTTGTGTTTTTCTAAGTATTTAAGAATTTGTGACTTAATTAATTTTTCCATTACTTTACAAGTAAACTTTTTAAGTAACATCCTACCTGAGCGTTTTTGGGTCCATAAGGCATTTCACATTGAAATTTATGTATCACATCCCATGCTACCTCAATTTCGGTTTCAAATGGCTCAAACAATGAAATTTCTTTATAGGGCACAATTTTTTCTCGAGGAGACCGCTCTAAAAAATAACTTATTAAATAAATTAATAGAAATTAGAAACCCCCTGTTGTACCGTAACACATAACAATTGACTTAAATCTTCTAGTCTCGAAGTATTTAGCAAGACCAAAAGGTTTGTAGTCCAGAAAAGGTATGTTTACTTTGGATTTTATAACTAATTTCTTCAAAAATCTTAATTTGAACACAATGTAATCATATTTTATCGGCTCTATTATGCTATCATCTATGTCATTTATCTAAAAGAATTTTAAAATAATTAAAAGATGGATTATTATGCTATTCAAAACCAAAGTGAATCTTACCCATAGCTCTTGAAGCCCAACTAATTCATTAAAAAGTCTATAAAGATTGGCAAAATACTCCTGCTTCAATGCTATATTAAGGCATAACTTTTTAGCAGGTACATGTTATTTCTGATTACGAGTGGATCTGTAGTAAGATATTTGGCTTCAAGTGTTACGGCCAATGTTTTAAGCTAAAACCAAAATCTAAATGGTAAATTTCGCTTTTCACTTTTTATATTAAGCAAAATGCCTATTAAGCAAAATGTCTATTAACTTCCCAGCAAACACTATTTGCCGGCAATGTACATTTTTCATATTGGCATTGATGGTAAAGCATTGGCAATTGGTGGCAATATTATGCCAACATCTTATACGCATTAAAAAGTCAACCCTAAATAAACACTTAATTGCCAATAAATTTTACATGCAGGTGAATTGCCGGCAAGCATACAAAAATGGCGGCATACCAATCCTGATTAAATAAAGCACGCGTTTTTGTTGCAGGCAAATAAATATTGGATTTTTGAAGGCAAACCTTCAACGCATATTCATACTTTTTAAACCATATTATTAACATTGGTATTTAACTAACATTAAAGCAATTTTTTTGATCTGTTTTATTTATAATGGCAGCTATATAAACAACATTATTTTATGTTTTTTTACATAATTTAAAGGAAATGGCCTTTTCATAACATTTTATTGTTAAAAATCATGCAAATAAAAATTAGGTCAAACAAAATGTTTATTATGTCTTTTGGAGCGAATAAAAATAAAATGATGGTAAAAGTAGCTACGTTAATTTCGACCGAAGGTGACCGCTTTGTGCATTTGTTTTCTACGTGGTTTTCTAGCTTTTTAGTTTTTTTTTAAAGAAAAGAGTTTTTAATAGACATAATTAAATGTATTCATTGCCTAATAAGTGTGTGTTGTGTGATTAATTGGTAATGGCTAGTCGAGAAGGCAAGATATTCAAGTAGACTGTTAGGAGCTGTAAACATTTTGTTTAAAACTTTATTAAAAGTTTTAAAGACGTGTTAATAAAAAATATTATATATATTTAATAGTTTTTTGACATACCGATAGATGGCGTAATGGACAATAAACTACTACGTTTCTGCAATATCTTCGCTTTTTATCGTCTAAACCGTACCCATTAGACAAAAATAATTCGAGAGCGGTCTGCGGTAGGTGATCTCACTTAGCTTTGAAAGAAATATCTTCGGCTGGTGTAAAAATCTTTATCTCCAAGTTGGACAGTGTTCCGAGAGATGCTACTTTGCATTGCAAGGAAATTAAATGCAGTAAGGAGTGTTTTCCTATTTTAATTTTCAAATAAAATATCACATCATTTTAGCTTTTAAAAAAGTATATGCGACAATTTTCGTCAATAAGACGTCAGCTTGCTGCTTGGGAGTATCGCTATTTGCCCACTTTCGTGTCTTTTTGTTATCTTTTTACCAATAACTTATTAATGATGGATGCCATCATCTTAAACGCATTTTCTTGCCAATAACTTATTAATGACGGATGCCATCACTTTATCTGCAACACGTGGCCTAATAACGGCCAATTGCCCACTTTCGCGTCTTTATGATACCTTTTTGCCAATACCTTGCCATTAAAGAGTGTTGTCAATGCCAGTAAATTAAATGTACAACGCCGTCAAAAAATGTTATATGGGTGCCTATTACTACGGTAATCCATATTAGCGATACTATTCCACATTTGTTCACTTTCCTCTATTTAATTTCGTCTCATAATTTTCTCTTCTTACTTATTATTTTAACTTACCTTTCCATACAGCTCCACAGATTTGGTTTGAAGACCTAATTTGGTATCTAATGCAAATAATTCGTCCAGATTGGGTAAGAATTTTACAAGATTTCTTAGATCTTTTAGAGGAACCCAATATAGTTTGTTAATATTGAGTGTTTTTATGTAACTATAATCTACATTTTCCATAATATATGTGTAGATGTTTGTTTGAACAAATTTATAATTACCACCAACATCAAAATTCCTAAAAAAATCACTTTGGCTAGAAAAAGACAAAATCATTTTTGGCTGAGTACTATTACTAATTACTAAAGAGTTTACCAATAATATTTTTTGACTCACATATTACATTTAGAGAGCACTACAAGCATATTACGGGAAAGCTTTACCATTGTTGGGTTTTATCTTGAGGGTGGGTGCGGATTTGTCAGTGAATTCACTGCGTTTACTGTACTGTTCTCTTGTGAGATCTCACATTGAATATGCATCTATGATATGGTCCCCTTTTTATAATATCTATAAAACCCAGTTAGAAAATGTTCAAAAAAATTTTGTGAAGTATTGTGCATTTAAACTGAACATGCTGGATAGGGTTGAGGAAGTCTCCTCTCATCTTAACCTGCCACCTTTGAAGGTTAGAAGGGCGGTTAGTGATTTGTGTTTTATTCACAAATTAATCAATGGAAACATTGATTGTCCGGTTCTTCTTGGGCAATTTTGTTTAAAAATCCCTACTCAATCGCTTAGAAGTAATCAGCTATTTTCAGTTCAATTTCATCGGACTAACTATGGTTTTCATGCTCCAATCTCACGCTCCCTAGCTTATTTGAATGCTCATCCTAGTATAAATCCTTTTGGAAGCTCACTTAATCTCTTTTGAAACCAATGCTTCAGATCACTATTAAGTGTTAATTTGTAGATTCTATAACTAAGATTTTCTGATATATGTATAAAGTAATTTTATTTTATGTTTTATTCCTATCTTTTAATATTTTATGTATCTGTAAGAAAGTTTTTAATGGGGTGTCCTGTATATTGCTTAAATAAATAAATAAATAAATAAATAAGCACGTCAGAACTTTAAAATGTTACTGTAGCATCATTGTTTAGAATTATGTTACCAAACTGTTATAGTTGTGTTCAGTAATGTCTAGCAAGTTATTATGGACAGTTACCCGATTCTATAACCTGGGGACCACACTTAAGCAAAGTCACTCAGAAGGCAAGAACTACCCTGGGTAGATGCCGAAGACTTTGCGGAAAGAATTGGGGACTCAGTCCGAAGATGAACCTATGGTTATACAAAATGGTCGTCAGACCAATGATAACCTACGGGTCAATTGCCTGGGGTGCAAAGACGCTACAAAAGACGGCAATAAGGCAATAACAAAGTATACAGAGACTCGCTTGTCTATGTATTACGGGGGCCATGAAATCGACCCCTACTGCAGCACTGGAAACGCTGCTTAATCTACCGCCACTTCACATCTACATACAGGGTGAAGTGAAAGCGGTACAATACCGTCTTAAACAAGGCCAGAGTCCTATCATAAGACAGGAAAGGGCCATACAATGGAGATTCAAGGAGGACCAAGAAGTCAACTCAGTGTGTGAGATGCCTTCAGACAAAATGGTACCAAGCTACTGGCTAAACAAAGGTTTTCAAACTTTAATACCAGACAGAAAGGACTGGGTGGCAGGGCCTCCCATTAAAGCCGACCTAATCTGGTATACAGACGGCTCCAAAACAGACCAAGGAGTTGGAGCAGGTATATATGGGGACAAACCAAGGACGAAAATAAACTTGGGTCTCGGACAACACCCTACTGTGTTCCAGGCCGAAATTGTAGCCATAGAACAATGCGCTAGGGAAATCATCAGAAGGAGCTATGAGGATAAAACCATAGTAATCTATTCGGACAGCCAGGCAGCCATCAGGGCACTCAGTTCATGCAAAATCAGCTCTAAGCTGGTGCGGGACTGCGTAATTGCCCTGGAAGAGGTGGGTGCGTCCAACAAGCTAACCATTGCCTGGGTACCAGGACACGAAGGCCACGAGGGCAATGAAGAAGCTGTTAAATTGGCAAAGGAGGGGGCTGGTAGGACAATGATAGGTCCTGAGCCCTACTGTGGTTTTCCATCATGCCAGGTAAGGTCATCCATTAGATCATGGATTATGAGGGAATCACAAGACTGGTGGAGGAGAACACCAGGACAGCGTCAGGCGAAAGTGTTCATCAAGGCTTACTCGCCAGAATTTACAAAAGACCTTCTGAATTATAACCGGAAGGCAGTAAGAATAATAGTGGGTCAACTGACAGGTCATTGCAGACTGAATAAACACCTGGAAACTATGGGCCTGGCAGAAGAAAACCTATGTAGGTTCTGCCAGGAGGAGGAAGAAACCGCAGAACACGTATGGTGCTACTGCGAAGCCCTTTGTCGTCTGCGGTTTGCAAGGCTGGGTGAAGAAAAACCTAAAGCGGCAAGATATACCAAGGGGCCAGTTTCAAGCTTGTGGAGTCTGATTAAACAGACCGGCTTGGATAGCGTGCTCTGAACCTATGGACGGAGGACACACAATAAACCTGAGCAGGTTGCAGTGTTAGAGGATATGCAATCCACCTCCTAATCTAATATAATCTAATCTACCCGATTCTACAACGTGTGGAAATTATTAAAAATTAAATTATTAAAATCAAAACTAGGATATTTTTTTTGTTAATACCAAATTTAACCTAAAATTATTTTAACATCGTAGGAAATACGTAAACACAAACTAATGTTTTTCTTTCTTTAACTTTTAACGGAACACAAGCAATTGTTTTTACAACGTATTCTATTAGTTTCTGTTTGCATGGCACCTACGATAAAGTGCGACGTACGCCATTGATTATTAAAAAGATTATTTACCTATCATGGCACTCTAGATGAAAAGTAAAAATTTAATTTAAAAAAAATTATCAAAAATTTGTTTTAAGAATACTTTATTCCGACTAAAAATAATCCAAAGAATCCAAAAACAAAAATATACAGGGTGTCCCATTTAAAAATCAAAAGTTCCAGTCATTTCCGGTGGAACCGGAAGTCATAAAAGCCTAACGTATACACTTAAAAATGACTTTTGGTTAGTCTAAAAACCCTCCCAATTTTTTTTTATCTTTGGACAAACCACGAAGGCTAAAAGCCTAAAGACTAACGTACCTGGGTGTCTTGAGCGAGGTAAGAAGGAGTTTGTTGACACGGGACTTAAATACTTGGAGATTTGGGAGGAAGGAAAGACCTCCGCGAGCAGCAGGTTCCACATTCTAGAAACTCCAGGGATAAAAGAACGAACAAAGTGGGAAGTTCTGGTCCTATCCAGTTGGACCGTATAGGGATGCATACGCGCGGAACCACGAGTTTCTCTGTTGGGAACCGTGAGTGGAGGAACTATACTGGACAATTCTTCCGAGCAGAAGCCATGGAAGTACCTATAAAAAAGCGATAAATCCCCCACAGCCCGACGATGCGCAAGTGAGGGAAGCCTTTCTGTAAGTGAAGGATTATTAATGAGACGAATAGCCCTTCTTTGAATAGAATCAAGAATGCTTAGGGTTGTGGGGGACGCCATGCCCCAGATATGAGAACAATATTCCAAGGGAGGTCGGATTTGGGACACATATAAAGTGTATAAATTAGAAGCGGAAAAATACTTTTTGGCTCGAAAGAGAAATCCAAGCTTTTTTAAAGCCGTCGTGGCTATAGATACAATGTGATTATGCCAGTTAAGGTTACTTTCAAATGTGACGCCCACAAGATTGAAGGTGTCTTTGCTCTGTAAAAACTTGGCCGCTCATAAGTAGAGGATGAGTATTTAATGACTTTTTTCGCGACAAGGAACATGATTGTGTTTTGGATGCATTAAAATGGACGAGATTTTTGGCGCCCCAATCCAATATTAAATTAAGATCCTGCGAAAGAGATATCTGCATCGCTCTGCGTTTGTTTTCCAAGTCAGGTTTAGTGATGGGTTTAGGAACCTGAAAACTGGAGCGAAGGGTACTATCGTCGGCGAAACTATGAATGGAATTAGTTGTGGACGAGAGAAGGTCGTTGATGTGAAGATGAAACAGCGTTGGTGTCAAAACTGAGCCCTGAGGGACTCCAGCATTTACTTGGTGAAAGCTTGAAGAATGGCCGTCCACAATAACTGATATACGTCGATCAGATAAATAACTAGAGAGCCAAGTACAGAGTTTAGTTAAAAGAGAGAGGGAAGTTTATTAAGAAGTGCGGCATGCCAGACCTGGTCCAAAGTTTTGGATATATCAAGAGCAACGATCTGGGACTCACCTAGAAACTCAAGAGACTTATTCCAACAGTGTGATACGAAGGAAAGAAGATCAGCTGTAGATCTTTTGTGGCGAAAACCATACTGCCTGTCATGCAAAATTTTGTGTTTTTCTAAGTACTTAAGAATTTGTGAATTAAAGAATTTTTCCATTACTTTACAAAGAACTATTAACTACCAAATTTCATCAATATCGATAAATAAATAAAAAAATGGCAGCCAGAAAGTGATCTCGTGGGCACCCGGTATATGTATCTTTTATACATACATACTAACAAAAATATTTTTAATAACCTTTTCTTTTCTTTTTATAATAACTGTATTACCAACTTACCTAACAACATCTTTCTCTCTTAATAAATATTGATGATCAGTAGAAACTTCGCATAAATTTAGAATATCAGAGGTGGTCAAATATTGAAGAATTTGCATCCAAACCTCATAAGGGAGTATAATGTTAGCAATATTGGCCATTTTTGCTTATAGGGTTCCGTAAAAGTAAACAAATATTTTCTTGGTATTGTTGCAAATCAGACTTCCCCTAAAAGAATTTAAAAAAATCTATGCAAATTTTTTTTAACCTAAACCCTTAAATAGAATGAATTCGGCAATTAGTCTACATAAAGCTACAAATTGTACTCTTAACATTAAAATAAATAATAAATAAAATTTTGATTAAATTGTGATTTAAAATAAACTTTAAAGAATGTATAAATTGTCTCTTTTATGCTTGTAGAAAAATATTGATCCTAACTCTTGCGGAAAGTAACTTTTCCGGGAATTTTATTTTGATTAAATTTTGCGTATATCCTTACTCTAACTGATCGGGCCGACTGTTCGTCAGCAACTGCTATCAATTTCTGATGGTAATCGTATTAGCAAAGCGACATCGTACTGCTTTCGCCATCTGTTGGTCGCGTTAGGTAATAAAAATTTTTAGGGTACGCTGAAATCTCACTTGTGGGGTTCTATGGATTGGTATTCTTTGAAAATATATACAAAAACTGCTTAAGAGTAAATTGCCCTTACTTGAAAAAAAAAAATAGTAAAGAAAAAAGTATTTGGATTCAAAAGTTATGTAATTATATTTGCCTTATTAAGAAGAATATTAATTTGTGAAATTCTAGAATCTTATTAAATTAATTATTCTTGTAACAAACATGAAGTAAAATTTTAAAAATTTGTTAATTTAATTAAATTTGTTTAAAAGTAGTTAGTTGTAACTGCTTAAAGAAATATTGGTAATTGTCTAGAAACTGTCCGCAACTCCGATTTCGACGAAATTTGGTATACGGGGGTTTCTGGAGCGCTGATCACGAATCTGAAAGAATTTTTAGTCGGAAACGTTTCGTTTTCGAGATATCCATCATCAAAGTTGATATTTGTACTAATCTTATTTTCACAATATTTTCCCTTCTTTTTGCACAAAATTCATATTATAATACTAAAATGGCACACAATATTTCATTTAACATCAAAAACCCTTTAAAAACATTTTTTTATTATTAATTATATTAATTTAAAAGCTTTACTTTAAACAAACTCAGTGTATGCAACCATAAATACATCTACATATTGTATTTATGGTTGCAGCATTTATGGGTAAATTATTTTCAATTTAATGAAAAAAACGTGTAAAATAAATAAAAAACAGGTTTTTTAAAAGGTGTTTATAAAATATTGTGTGGCAATTTAGTGTTTTATAAAAATTTTGTGCAAAAAGAAGGCGGAATATAGTGAAAATAAGGTTAGTGTAAATTACTAGTTTGATGATGGATATCTCGACAACGAAACGTTTCCGACTAAAAATTCTTTCAGATTCGTGATCAACGCCCCAAAAACCCCCGTATACCAAATTTCGTCGAAATCGGAGTTGCGGACAGTTTCTAGACAATTACCGAAATATTAAATAAGAATAATAGCAAATTGTATCATACAGTATTAATTAAAAATAAAATTAAAAAAATCTGAAAAAAAACCATGACTTTGTATTTAGGCATAACTTTTAATTATAAATACCATTTCTACTTACTACATTTCTGGGTGACCTGCTCTGTATATTCTTTAACTTTTATAAAGTATACAATATACAATTTTTAACAAATTGCAATTAAAAAAGTTTTTATACAGTACACAATTTATCTATAAATAAGAAGAACCCTACACCTTTTATTATAATACAAGGCTAAATCTTAAAAAAATCATTGGCATTTTCAGTATTGACCCAGTTATAATTACGTATTCATTATAATAAAGATTATACAAAGTATAAAAAAACTGTTTTTAAAAACTGTCCAGATTGACTTACCTATTTGCTCTGCATTGCATAGAACATAAAATAACTTGGAATATTGTTGTAGGATTCTTATTTTTTTATCCACAACAAAGAATATTTATTGCGTCACAATCAGCTGCCACAGGTCAACAATACAGCATTGTCAAATTTTCTACATACTTATTTTAGAGGAGTGGGATCAGTGGGATCTTTGCCAGCTTGGCAACCTAGCATTGAAAACGGAGAGTGTTTAGACGTCGGCGAACGTAGTTTTTCTTAAAGGGTTTAGAACTCCGGTTACTGGTCAAACGTCAATCTACATTAAAGTTTTGTTTATGTACATGAATTAAACGTCAACATAACCGGTAAATGTACATTTGTATATCGGTCGACGATTATTTGACTAGGTTACGCAAAGATTTTAAGGCCAAGGCATGTTTTCAGAGAAGTTTGGTAAAGCGCATGAAATTTATTAGAATTGCAAAATTTTCACTAGGCTAGGAGTCAAATTTTTGTTAGCTTATTTTTTGGGCTTGTTTAAAAAAGCATTTTACCATTTTTTAATTTAATTTATGTCATAAATATATTATTTAATAAAATTAGGTTGAAAAGGATATATTTTATATAGTGAAGGTAAAATCAAAAAGGTAATTTTCTAGAAACCTGCGGCAACTCCGAGTTTGACGAAATTTGGTATACGGGGTTTTTGGGGCGGTGATCACGAATCTGAAAGATTTTTGGCGGAAACGTTTCGTTCTTGAGATATTCATCATCAGACTTGAAATTTAAACTAATCCTATTTTTATAATATTCCCCCTTCTTTTGCACACAATTATTGATTTAAAGCTAAAGTGGCACTCAATATTTGATTTTCACCTTTGAAAACCCCGTTTTTTACGTATTTTGTATTATTTTTGCATTAAATTGCATAGCTATACTTTGAATTATTTCAATCCCAGTGTGCCATGAAACCCTATGTGTATGTATGGTTGCCGCATTATCAAAGAAAAGCAAGGCAATTTAATGCAAAAATAATGTTAAAAACATAGAAAAACGGGGTTTTAAAAGGTGAAAATCAAATATTTTGTGACACTTTAGCTTTAAATCAAGAATTGTGTGCAAAAAGAAGGGGAATATAGTGAAAATAAGCTTAGTTCAAATTTGAACTTTGATGATGAATATCTCGAGAACGAAACTTTTCCGCCAAAAAATCTTTCGGATTCGTGATCAGCGCCCCAAAAAATCCCCGTATACCAAATTTCGTTAAAATCGGAGTTGCCGCAGGTTTCTAGAAAATTACCATCAAAAATAATAATTATTTCCAGTGTGGGAATTTCAAAATAGCACGTTAACTAATAAATATAGGTTATTAAATAACAAAAACGATTATACGATTAAAATATTAGATGAAATAGTTCAAATATAAACACTTTACATTTTTATTAATCGAAAGGAAGATAGGTAAAAAAATAGGAAGCATCCATGTAACATATCGATCTTGCTCCAATATCGATAACTATATCCCTCTTCTAAAAGAAAACGTCAACCGTCACTTGCTACATCACGTGACTAAAATATTTTTTCGTGAAGTCAGTGAAGTGTTCCTCCAGTTCATTCGTTCCAAAATCGATTTTTACGTATTTTTGGTCTTTAGGTAAGAATTTTAATACTTTTCTAATAAAAAAATCCTATAAATAATAATAAACTGGTAATATGGGATTCTAAAAAGGCTATTAGCATGGACTATGATGAAATATATGCATTCGATGGCGCCATTACTTTTCAGATTTGGCAACCATATGATGGGATCTGCGTAAATACAACTTAATAAAATTCTTAAGAAAAGTGTTTCTATTTAGAAAAGTTTCTTATAAAAAGGTACGACATCCAATTAATTGTTTTGGAACAATTAGCTTAAATGTTTTTTTAACAATTTCCAGGGATAATTCATTAATTTTATTCTGAAAATGTCATGCCCATGATACTAATTATCTATACAGGCATTTATTATTGCGTAGTTGTGTTCTTGAAATTTTGAAGATTTCTTAGTTACTAAACTTACCTATTATAAACTCACTTACAGTTTATTACTGTATAATCTGTATATGCATAACATAACAATACCTGATGCATTTAATATATGGTGTGTCCCAGGATAACAAGAGGACAAATGGACCCAAAGCTTTGGAATGTTTAAACGTCCTTTTGAAAACTGGTCGCATGATCCAAAACTATTAAATACAAAATTTT
>JACEGR010009617.1:0-25067 GCA_014170235.1 Listronotus bonariensis
TGAATGTTTTAATTTGAGATATAACCCAAACTTGATTTTTTTTTTAATGGGACACCCTGTATCTGAGTATCTCCAAAAATTGCATTTTTGCGATTATAAAAATATATAACACTTAATATTTTGCATTGTTCTAAACAGAAAATTTAAAAAGGGTATGTATACAAATACCCAATTTAACAAGAAAACTAAAACATTTGTTAACCAGAATAATAACAACCACAAAAAAGATTCATTTATAATAGCAACTAAAGAACTATCTCGGGTACATACTTAATAATTTTTAAGCTGGTGTTTATTCATAAAATGTGCTCAAACCTTTTCTATTTTGTTTGATGCGTTTTTGTCGCCAGCTTGTATTTAAACTAGTGGCGATATAGACGTAAATATTTGGTATTCTTATTATCCAATTAAAAAAAAAAACTTAAAACAAGATATTTTAATTTTATTAAAAGTGTACCACGTCAATATCGCCACTAGTTTAATTACAAGCTGAGTCAGAAAATGCATCAAGCAGAATGGAAAGCATTTGAGAGCACATTTTGCGATTAAACACCAGCGCAAAAAAAAATATTAAAATAAATGTTTTGTTGCTGTTATAAATAAATGGTTGGTATTGTTTTGGTTATTAAATGTTTTAGTATTCTTGCTAAATTGGTTTCTTTGTATACATACCTTTTAAAAAAATAAATGAATATTAATGCAATCCATGGCCAACTATGTGTTTTTAAATTATCCTGTTAGATTTGATGTTAAGAACAATGCAAAATGTCAAGTGTTATATATTGTTGTAATCAGATACTCAGATATTTAAAAAAATGCAAGTTTGAGTTATATCTCAAAAATTAAAACATTCTTATTTGAAGTTTCTTTTGATCTCCATAAATGTCCGAGTATTAAAACATAATAAGAATCGACGAATTTAGAGATCACCTTGCATCTTCAAAAACAAATAAGTGAGCGTGGATCTAATTGCGCCATTAAACTAAACACTTAAAAAAGGGGACGGGACACGTATCTTAGTTTTTATGTATCTCTTACCTTTCAGCCTGTACCCTTTAATACCAATCAAAAAAACCACCCTGTACATCTCACAGAACAGCTTCATATAAACTTTTTAAATTTATTGTTATTAAACAAAAAGAATGTATATTGCACTTATGTACAAAATTAAATTTTCTCGATTTTCACAGAAAAAAAGGAAAATATTTTTGGAAATAAACAAAATTGCATATTTAAAAGTAATTTTTACTTCTTAACATTTTTCCTTCTAACAGTTTGCGATATTCGCAATAATACAGGTACTTTACTCTTGGGGCCAAACCTCGTGGATGACAGACACAATTTGATATTTGATTATTGTATTTTAGGTTTTGGAGCATGCAGAACTTTTTATAAAGAATTTTTTTATTCGTAAAATTAATAATAAAAAGTTTCCCATATGACGCCCACTTACGTAGACACACTGTATATGCTTTTTTCTCCGATTGGACGGAAATCTACATATTTCTAATACCTCCAAATTACATTTAAAATGTTTTATTACTGTAGGTAAAGGTAGTTGCTAGGCAAAGTCCTTTACGGTCATGGCCGGAAATATTTTTCCGGACGCTGACCTTTTTATGCTTTCAATATTTACTGATAAGATTTCAATCACAATACATTAAAATGTGATATCTTAGTAACGTATTATACCGAGATCAAATAATAATAATGCTATTATTTATATAACCAAAAGAAAATAATATTTAATGCAACCTTGCGTGATAATAAAGAATTATTTTGGTCGGAGAAAAAACAGTATGTGAAACACGTAAAAAAGCATATTTCCGTACTCTGGATGGTTGCTAGAACTCGCTTACCCAATACACTATTATTTGAAAATGCAAAAACTGTAAATATGCATTTGTCATAAATTTTGTAAAGTTCCCACATCCTATATTTCTTATAACTTAAAAGACCGTCAGGTGCATTCTTATATTTAAAACCTAATATAGTAATTTGTATTATACGCAGTACACTTAGGTAGCCATATTATTAACACCTTCATAATATCTCCAATTCGGCCTGGTAATGCAAGCGCAATTATTTTTGTAATTTAAATATGTGCCCAGCTTACGTAAGCCTGTTTTTCCTTATTTACAATAACTTTGGGTAATAAACGAAGCAGTAAGATTCCTGCAAAGTAATAAATAACCCGAGCTGAAGTAATAAATGAAGTAAACCAACATTGAAGACATATTGCGATAAACTTTAATGTTCTTTTGCAAATTTGAATTTCATAGTCGCTTGTAATTAAAGAACTTTTCTACCTTTGCTACGTTAAAACGTAGGATGGGTACGTAAAAAGTTTTAGAATTTCCATTACTCCATCCTTTCATCATACTCTGTTATCTTTTATCTACAGGGTGCTATTATCAGTTTTTTCTTCAGAATATCAGTCAAAAATCGATATATTTAAAACGCGAAGCCATAATTTTCGAACTCTTCGCTAGATAGTTCTACGGCACCTACTTACGTGCCCTTATTTGAAAAATGGGCCTCTGGTTACTAAGATGTTTGAACCGGTGGTGTACTTGAGTTGCTAGACGAACCCAGATAAGACATATTTAAATTGTTGAATTGCTAGACGGAAATAGATAAGTTGCTAGACGGGGACATGCTTAAGTTCCTAGACGTAACCCAGACGTGACCTCACTGTCGTTGATAATATTTTCAGATAATTATAATATATAAAACCTGGGAAATCCAGTTTTTAAAGCTAATCCTCTTTTTGTATTTTTACTGCAAATATAATGAAATTTTATAGACAGATTCTAACTTTTACAAAATTATCTACATTTTTCAAATACGATCCCTAAATTATTTTCTTTAAAATTAAAAAATAGCCACATTCGAAAATGCTACCCTGACGTTTTTTTTGTAGCCCTCTGTTTCCTTTACGTCACTCTCAAATTGTCAGATTAGTGGAATGTACACTGTTTAGCATGTAATTTGCTCACACTATCTTAATCTGATGCGCTCGACAATTTCGGATGAATATATTTTTGTTTTTTATGATCGGCCCTATATACGGAGCTTATATTTTGGTGGAGGTACTTAACCGGGTACAAGTTAACCTCCGGTATATTAATCTGCCGCGCTGTAATAAATCCCAAAATCCCCTCTTGAGCTCCCCTACCATTATTTTTGCTTTAACTTGCATAGCTTTAATTTAAATCATTTTAATTTCAGAGGGCCATGAAGCCCTATGTGTATATTTGGTTGCAGTATTATCAAAGTAAAGCTATGCAATTTAATGCAAGAATAATAATGTAAAAACCGTAGAAAAAGGGGGTTTCAAAAGGTAAAAATCAAATATTGTGTGACTTTGGCCTTAAATCAAGATTTTTGTGCAAAAAGAAGGGGGAATAAAGTAAAAATAGGATTAGTTTAAATTTCAATTTTGATGATGTATCGAGAACAAAATGTTTCCGCAAAAAAATCTTTGTTTTGTGATCAGCGCCCTAAAAACTCTCATTCATATACCAAATTTCGTCAAAATCAGAGTTACCTCAGGTTTCTAGAAAATTACCAAATTGGTTCCCAATTTGTTTTGTTGCCCTGACGATTTATGTAAATTGGTTGTCAACATGTTTACGGCACCTAACCGCCTTCCACTAAGTAATAAAACGGGATCGAGTAAGTTTTTATAAATTTGTTTGTTGAACTAACCAGAACTGTTTTTCTCGTTCACTCACATTTATTTGAGCAAATTCGGGATTCATGGAAAAATGCAACACAACTCTTTATTAAAATATGCAACACATAAGTCACAGCAAAAATGAAAAATTGCTAATAACTTAATCAAAACACACCCCGAGATAAATAAACCCTTTTAAGTAATCGGTGGTAACGTTTACGGAATATAAATATATATATTTTTATTCCGTAAACTTTGTCGGTGTCTATCTGCGTTCCACGCGTTTAAATAAAAAGACCTTATAATATATCCTCCAACGTTAAAAATAATTTAGCCGCACTTGTATACTTTGGCCACTATAAATTGATAATAAATACCTAGTAAGTAGCTCCGGTTACTGTAGTTTTAAACCAATAAAATAATTTTTTTATTTTGGTAACTAGGGTTACTGACTTTCTAAACCAATGAAATACATTTTTTGTTCAGGTTCTCAATTTATAGTGAACAGAGTATAGATAGCAGGAAACACGAGGTACATCGACCGAAGGCCAACGGGAAATCCCAACAAAATTTTGAGTTTTTTAAAACAATTTTAATCTCCTCCAGAGGATCGGACGACTTATTTAAGATCTCTCTCGGTTGAATCTGAAGCACATCCGCTTGTCTCATTAAAGAAACATGAGAACTTGGATGGGTACATGAATCGGCCTCAATGTTATGTAAACATTTTGTAATTGTATGTCTCCCGTTTCGCGGGACTCCTACTTGTCATGTCCACGGTGCTTAGTGTCTACTCGCTGATTTTAATGGGGTGGATCTAGAAGAAATTACCATCACCATTACCTTTGGATGGTCGTAATATGGAGAATTGTACTTGGTTAAGTAAACTTTTTTTTATAATTAAAAGTTTTCTAGAATTTATTATTAATTTTTCTTTTTGGCATATTATAATTAATTTTATGAACATATTTAACTGTATATCATACAGTGCATTTCAATTTTAAACTGGTTACTCCATATAATTCCGTTATTTGTATACAAGGTGTTTCACAACTTATCCGACAAACTTGAAGGGCTAATTCTACAATAAAAATTAAGAAAATTTTTTTATATGAACCTAGGTCCCAAACGTCTTAGTTTTTGAACTACAGGGTGTTAAAATTTTTAAAAAATATTGTTTTTTTTTTTATAATAACTTTTAGACCGCTTCAGAATTTTTTAAAACATTTGGGGGTTGCCTCCTATGCATCAGAAGACATTTTTTAGCACAAAAAAATAAACAAAAAATTACCAATGTCATCTATGAGAGGTTTAAGGTACATATTTTATAATGAAAAAATGTACACAACCCACACACTTAAAATTCTTATTTACTTTAGAAGAACTTTGATGTCTTTACTTTTTTTATTTGATGCACGGTTTTTGCGTAAATAAATAGCAACCATTTCTTGGCGTGGGTAAATGCCCATCTAGTTAAAGAAGAAATAACAAAGGTTATTTTTTTACTGTAGAATTTTAATATTTTCAATACTACTTACCAAGCCGAAAAATGTTACTTTGTTATTATTTACAGGGTATTCCATTTAAAAGGAAAAATGGCATATTGTTTTACTTTTTCAATATTTTTAAAGAAATTCAATATACCAATTAATGTATTTTAGCTCGGAGAATTTTAAAATCGCATTAAAAAAACAACTACATAAAAACAAAAAAACAAAAATCAACGTTTTTCCAAAAACAAACTACTGAATTTTATATAAATTTATTCCAGCCCGCTTGACAACACTGTGTTTACTCTTGACGGGTCGACAAATTTCAGAAATTGATATCTACTTTTGTTTTTACCTTTGTTATTTTTATCGGAAAATAAAAAATATGAAACTAAAATTAGTCTTTGAATATTATTCTATAAAAATGCTTTTATGTTATTTTTTCGCAAATTAAATAGAAAGAAAATTATTACGGTTAAAAAAATTGTTGCACAAGTTGCCCTAATTTTCATTAATTTATTTTTAATCTTAGGAAAAGAATTAAGTAACCCAAGATAAAAGAACATTTAATTTTTAACAAAAAAATGTTTTCTATTTTTTTGTGTGATACTAGTTTTTCATATAAATAATAAAAACCATTTGACGTCGTTTTAAGATGGCGGCCGCAGGACAAGGGTAGCGACCCCACAAACTTAAATAAAACCTTACTTTGACTTCCACTTGATAACTAAAAAATAAAATGCACGGAAAGGCTGTAAAAATGTAACATTTCAATAGACTATTGGTATTTATGAAGCCATAGGCTTATTTAGGGCAGGCGGGCTACCGAGGTTACCCCTAACCGAGCAGGTTAGGGGTAACCTGAAAAAACTAACTTGTAGTCCGAGTTGGGTTGAATACTGAAAATCGGTCTCCTTATACGAATACGAATACCGAAAAAGAAAGTATTCGATTACCGAATATGTGAATACTTGGAAGAAAAAAGTATTTGAATACTTGATATTCACCAACATAAAAAAAAAAGAAAAACAGATTCGAATACACTAGAAAAAGAGAAAAGCCGACGATTAAAAATTTGAAGAGCAAAAAAAGGTTCTCACCATATTTTTCCCTACACTTTTTGTTCTCTTTTGGTATTCCTACCTGACAATTTAGGTATTCGAATACTGCTTACACATTCCGGTATTCGAATACTCGGAACGCCAGTATTCGAATACGAATACTTCAATAGTATTTGAATACAGAATCCCGAATACCAACCAAAAAGTATTTTGTCGAATACCGAATACCAAACACACAAATGTATTAGAATACCGGCAAATTGTATTCTAAATACTATTCAGAATACTGCTTGTAGTAACCAGAACAAACAGTAACGCCCGTTTTAATTTACATGCTTTGTATGTGTCCCAAATTCGATCTTCTATGGTATATTGCTCTTATATCTGGGGATGACGTCCCTCACAACCCTTAGCATTCTTGATTTTATTCAAAAAAAAAAGCTGTTCGCCTTATTAATGATTCTTTACTTACAGAAAGGCTTCCTTTTCTTGCCCATCTTTAAGCTGTGGAGGATGTATCTCTTTTTTAACGGTTCTCAACAGAAAAACTCGTGGTGCATCACGTATGCATTTCTATACCGTCCTACTGGACAGGCCCCGAACTACCCACTTTGTTTGTTTTTTTATCTCTAGAGTTTCTAGAATGTGAAACCTGCTGCCCGCAGAAATCTTTTCATTCACCCCAAGTCTTTAAGTATTTAAGTCCCGTGTTAAAAACTCCCTCTTAATTCGTTTAGGACACCCACGGTTTATGATGTCAAATTTTAAAACAACATTGATATGTCGATACCGGTAAATATCGTTTTGACTAATATCGATTATTTGATATCTCGAAGAACAATATATCGATATTTGAGAGAGAAAAAATATCGATAAATTATTTTATATTACAGTTTTTTCTTAACAGGTAGTGGGGAAATAAATACGACATTACAGTAAAAATTACCTTAATTTTACTTTCCTCTTTTATTTTACTGTACAACATTTTTCACAGTTTTATAAATTTAAGTGAAACAAAAAACGCTTTTTGATTTTGTGTCATTTACTACAAATATTAAAGATAATCGATATCGATATATCGATATTTAAAAAAAACGATATATCGTTGCCATCCCTACCCACGGTACGATAGTATTCAGGCTTTAAGTCTTTATGGAGTGTCTAAAGATAAAAAAATTACTAATGTTTATTAGCGACAATATTTTTTTTTTTTTAATAACTGCATTGAGTTTGTCATTCTCGTCATGTTGTTTTTTTTAGGAGAAGGTGACAATTTACAATTACTGTAGCTCAAAGCGGATATATTTTATAACATACATGTTTATAGAAAAAAGAGCCTATTTCGACCTTTTAAAAAAGACGTTTTAAAATATTTGTACTAAATTTTTAATTATTCTTACAAAAATCATACTTTTCATTCTCGAATTTTTGATTTGTTTATGAAAAGTTAATTGTCCTGACAAATTTTTATTGCTATTAAAATGTTTTGAAGTGAGTAGAAGCCTCACAATTTTATTTTAGTATGTCGATATTAATATATTTTTGGTCGATATCGTTTTTCAGTTAAACGATCCTTTTAAAATAGTTGCTTTTTCACCTAAACAAATAAATTAAAAAAACCCTATTGCATGACGACACAACTTCTTACACACCTACGTTAAAAGAATTCTTATGTTTGTGAAATGTAAAGGCGGAGAACACAGAGAAAAGTTTTTTAACCAATGATGTTTTATGTATTTCGTGTATCCAGTCTTAGGTGACAAAGAAAACTAGTTACATTTTTTTAAATGAGATGTTGAACGTGAGATGTTAAACATTGAGTTGTAAATTTGTTTCATTTCGTTGAATTGGATTGCAGACCTGATGGTGTTTCGTGTTTTAGGTTGCGTTGCAGTTTTTTTTTGCAAAGACTGAGTTTTTTTCGGCAATGGACATAAATAAACTAAAGGGCTTGCATTTACTGGAGATAACTAAAAAGTATTATAATTTACAAGATGTTTTTTAAAGGTGGTAATCTACCCTGACATTTTTATTTTTTTAATTCCATTATGATAAAAAACATAATTTTCAGATTTGGATGCACATATCGATGGGTTTTTGACAAAACATCGTGAGCGACTTTTGCCAAACTTTACAGAAAACGATTTATCTTTCCAGTGCGTTATTTTTACAACAAAAACCGAGAAGTGAATAAAAGCCTTCCACTTCTGTAAAATTTGCCGAAAGTTACTTACGATGTTTTGTCAAAAATCCATCAATATTTCCTAAGCAATAGGAGATAGGCCTATCAATATCAGGTATTAATGGATTTTATTAGAGAAGCCATAACTTCTAAAGTAGTAGCCATATCAAAATGAGACTTGGTAAATGGTATAAGAAAGAGAGAATTTTTTATTTTTCAGTACCTTCCAGTAAAGCCGGAAATGATTCTAATTTTCAATTTTTTTAATGAAACACCCTGTATATTTTATATTTGTTTTAATTTTTAAGGGACCTAATTCTTAATTAGAATGTGACATTTTAAAATGTTTTTGGGCCTACTTTATTTTTTTAAAACCATTTTTAATATTGCGTTTAAGTTGCCATGGTTGGACGCAAAATAATAGAAGAACCCCGGGTGATGTCAAAAAAAAACAATTGCCATTGCAAGTTTTAATGACCATTATGAAATGTATGAATAAGTCATGTTTGTCAATTTGACGTTTGCATGTCTATACTCAGTTCACTATAAATTGAGAAAAATACCTGAACCAAAAATGTATTTTATTGGTTTAAAACTACAGTAACTGGAGTTACTTACTAGGTATTCATTATCAATTTATAGTGGCCAAAAATAACTAGTATATTTTAAATGAAAACCGTTTTTGAACCAGCACTTTTTATTTTTTAATTAATCTAACGATACCAAAATCTAACGATACCAATTTATTTGCAAACGGATTAAAAGAAATAACAAAGGATCATGGACACTTAGACGCAATATTACAAATGGCTCTCAACACATCAAGTAGGCGTTAAACCTTTTAAAACTGTCAAATTCCTATATAAAACTATCTCGGGAAACCAAAATTGTTAAACCATACAAGAGTTTTTTTATTTAAAATTTGAGCACTTCCAGGTAAACCGGGAGTATCGAAATATAAGAAGTTTGCGAAAATTTTTCTCTTTTCATATTATTTACCTCTAAGTACCAAGTCTCTTTTTAATGTGTGTAATACTATATACTTTGGGCACTAGAAGTTATTAGGAAAAACACCTGAACAAAAAACAATTACATTAATTTAAAAAGTCAGTACAATATTTAAACTTTTATACCGCCTTTTATGACAACCGAAACACATAAAACAAAAAATAATTAACAAATGAATGAATGAATGAATGAAATGAATACCTTTTTTAAGTGTTGATTAAACTTATTATGGCGAAATCATATTTTTTAAGTGTCTCGATGACACTAGAATATTTTCAAATTTTTAAATTATTATTTAAGTGCATAAATAAATTATTTAAAACCTATATGCTCCCTACAGTGGCAAATCGCACATGCCAAAACCGCAGCGTGAAAACCGATATTGAAGCTACAATTCCAAGAATTGAGAACTTTTTACTAAAAGATCCTCCTCTTTCACAAAACATTTATAATAATTAAGCTATCCCTTATATTTTTAAGATTTTGGCAAAATACTGAATGGATATCTTTTTTCCTCAGTTTCGTATTAATAACAAATATGGTTTTTTTGCAGAAAAAATAATTAATTCTTATTTTTTAGATGCCATTTCGGATCGTTCATCAACCATATTTTTGGAGACTTGTAACTATTTTATGCAGGAAATCAACTTTTCGACTAGACTATTGGCAGTGTGCTATCGGATATTTTAAGCACCTGTATAGAAAAATTGAATTTTAGCGAAGTCTGCGTGCTGTAGTAAAATAGACAACAAAACCCACGTCTTTTTACTTTAATTTATCATTTCTGTAGGATCTGCTAATACACTAAAAACTCTCAAACCATACTTTGCTTTAATTGACACAGGCGTGCAACCTCTTTGCAGTATTTGACACCCGATGTTTTATTGCCTCCTGATCAATATATAGATACAAATAGGGTATTTTCCAAGAGGCGAAAAATACTTAGGCACGACCTACTGCTAACTGTTAGGTAATGTTTTACGTGTAGTTACTTATGAGTGAGTTTTGGGACGTAACGCTTTTCTTGATACGCTAAATTATACTAGTTTATTTCTTTTCTATCTGCGTCCATGACCAAATACACATGGTGTTTTAAAACCCAGTACAAATATATTAAGGACGCATTGTTAAGATAAATAAAAATAAATTAGACTTTTTTCCTAACATGTCCTAAAATGCAACTCTACCACCCCCACCCCACCCGAAGCGGCTACACCATAGATAACCTACATTTAGATCCGCAGTGGCAAGAAGCATTTTTCGGATTTTTACGACCTTGCGCAGTAAACAAATAGAGGGTTTTAGCTACCGTACTTCAAATGGAAAACCAGGACGGCGTCGACAAATTCTTTCTAATTCTTTCTAATGTAAACGGTCAAAAATTTATTCTATTTTATTCTATTTTCGGTTTTTGACTTTCACACGTAATGTATTCAGCCATCGTCAAGTGGTTGTGGTAAAAAATTTATGTCCGATAAATTTTTTTATTATTTACATTAGCCAGGATTTCTGTCTGACGTGAATATCATGCAATAAATGTCCATTTAAACCTACTATAATGCGCTGGTAGTGAATGTCCCATGCGAAAACTATTGCATTGTACTTTACGATGTGTTTTACCTATATGCGTGCAAAACTGCAGGTGAATGCTTTTTCTCACAGCCGGGGGCTAACGGTAAATGGAACAAAAACAACACTTACACATTGATACTTTGCACTAGATAATTTTCTACATCATTACCTTTTTAAGAGATTAAAAACTATTTAAAAATAGCTTTCTAAATTAAAAAGTAACCTGTACTTCATAACAGAACTCCTAAAATTATAGACATCAACTTTTGTCCCGCTTACCTATTTTTCTTGCTCAAAAAGGAATATTTTTATTATATATTTGACGATACATTGAAAATATCTTTATCTACGACTGCTATGAAAAGTTTCTAAAAACGCACGTCAAAGCAGGATCTGAAAATGGCTAATGTCACATAATGTATGATACCTCCGTGCAAAATTTTTTCAAATGTTACCAGTGAAGAATATTTTATTTTCTGTCATTTACTTTTGACATAAGCGTGTGAAACACACAGTCCTGTTAAAAGTTAAAAGAATAAAAATAATAAAAATTACACATTTTTCCTTATTTTCTGTTGCCGTAGGAAAAGTATCGTGTGCAACAAGTATATTGTGCAACAACTTGTTGCACAATATACTATTATTGAACATGCTTGTACATTAAAACAATATAAGGAGAATATTGTGTAAAATTATTGTATTTTTTTAATACAGCAATGACAGCAATTATTCGGAAGCGTCTCGAAAAAAGGTGAATTGCAGTGATCATCATACCTATTATCTCGGCATTATATTATGAAATAAAAAAAATTGGTTCTTTCGTTTGACAAGTTTTTTTACAAAAATTTCCAGCTTCACCTCAAAAATTATATAAATAGTAGTAAACATGTTAAAAGATCGTAGTAGTTTTAGCGTTATGATGATCACTGACTTTGAAAACGTGAGTTGTGGAAAAAGCGCTTAAAAGTTAGCTTCGTTCGTAAGAGACACGGACAAGCTGGTTACTTTAAACGAATTGGTAATTTTGCTCCGATTCATCTTAAATTTAATTTAAAAAGTATGTCCCGGGATAGGTGTTACAAGAGGAAAAATGGACCAAACATTTTTGAATTTTAAATTGGCATTTTCAGAAAACCGGTCGCATGGTCCAAAACTAATAAGTACAAAATTTTACCCCAATTGGTAATATAGGGCAAGTTGTAACTAAAATTATGACAAAATACCTTTCTTTTTAAAATATGACAAATTTGTATAAGTAAATGTATATAATTAAATTTTATGTCAAAATTTAAAGTAAAATAATATTTTTGTCATTTTTTTTATATTACACATTAACACTTTTTTAAATACTAGGCCCAGGCAGCAATTTTTAAAAAATATTTTTTATTAATACATTTTCTTTTAAATTTTGCTTCTTTTGCCCATTATTTAAGGAGTAATGCGTAATGTAAAAATTGACAATACCAGTTTTTTTACTTTCGTGCTTTTTAATACAATAACTTATACAATTTTGTTTCATTTTTAAAATTAAAAGTAGTTAACTCCTGGGCACTTATCATATTTTTAATTATAACCTGCCCTGTATAATACAAATCAAAGTAAAATTTTGTATTTCCTAATATTGGGCCATACAAACAGTTTTCCTAAAATTTTGTTTTAAAATTAAAAAGAAAATGGTCTATTTGTCCTCTTGTAACACCCATCCAGGGACACACTGTTATGTTTTTTTTTTTATTTATTTAACGATTAGTTTTTTAAAAATGGACTTTTACCGTTCTTTTTCTCTGACACTAAACGTTAAGAAAGAGGGCAGCTATATACTATACACTTATCACGTGGGATGTTCGTTATTTTTAGTCACACTCGATCCTGACAAATTACAACAAACTTTTACAAGCGTTGTGTGAAAAATAATTGGAGGCCTCGGTGCGAAAACCAGGTAAGTCACATTATAGAAAGTTTAGGAAAATTTAAAAAATATATATTTCATCTTTAAAATTTAAAACATAAACCATTTTATTTTAGGCTATACAAAAGGTAAAAAACGTAATTAATATAATGTAACTGAAAAACCTTTCCCCAAACTTTTTATTTATTTTTTTCGTTGAAAACTTTGACTTACCTGGTTTTTGCCCCAACCATTATATTGAAATCGGCCGACAGAATGACTTTTAGAGGAGTGCAAAATATTGTAAAGAACAAGAGAAAAAAGTGCCTCTCGGCGCCCACGAAGCCACTCGACGCGAGAACCACATGACCACACATTTGGATCCAGACAAGTTCGCACCTATGGGGTCATCCATTAATCACATTAGGCTTGAACAGAAGGGGAAAGGGGTTCGAAAAAATCACCAGGGGGAGGGGGTATATTTTTATTTTTTTGTTAAAAGGCTAAAAATTTAAATGTCTATCTAAATATTTTTATAACGGTTCTTTCTTTTTAAGAATTAAATTAGATAAAACTTACTTTTTTAATGATAATATAGTAAATAATAATAATAATAATATATTTTGTACCAAAAATACACGTGATTGAAAATGGGGAGGAGGGTTAGTTTAAAACCTCTCCAAGTATCACTAGGGGGTAGGGGGTCAAAATTTTGTTAGAAAACATCACGTGATTAATGTACGTCCCCTATACAAAATTACCCCGGTGTAAAAAGCAGGTTTGTTCTGGACTTGCCCGATTTACGCTACCAATACTTCACCAGGCCATTAAAATCCAATGCTATAAATACTTAGAATATTTAAAAAAGCAATTTTTAATAAAAATCGGGCTTACCTTGTTTTTACACCAAGGTTTTCAATTGTAAATTTACATAACTTATATGTGATAATACAATAAACATGTAATATTGATAACAGTATTACATGTTTACTGTAATATCACATACAACTAGTGTAAATTTACAAATAATTTTTACACAACTCTTGTAATAGTATATTACATTACAAGTGTGGAAAATGACTAATTTCACACGAGTGGGAACGACAAACCCACGAGTGTAAGAAAGTCATTTTCACACGAGTACTGTACACTATTTTTCCTACGACCACAAATTATTCACCAAAAAAAAAAAAATTAAAGTTAGTCTGTTCAGAAAAAATAAAAAACAATTGAAAACTTTCACACTGCTATATTATACTGTTTTGATAATATTTTTACATCGAAAATCACCTACCTAGAAGCATTATATAACTTTTATCATTTTGGAATTTAAAAAGGCCCTCACTTAATAAAAATTGTATGGTTTTGTTAGGTAATAACGCTAATAGTTTAATACGGTTTTCTGCTATTATAAAGGTTTTTTAAAAATTATCGATTCTTACATATTTTAGACACTCTTCTAAATAAAACAAAGCGTGGTCAATATCCAAAATATTCCGTTTTTTAAAATATCAGTACAACCGTTACGGGACCGGGGAGGAAAAAGGGTGCGGAAGAATTAGAAAACGAGTTGAATGAAACTAAAAACATCACACAAAAACATGAAAAAATAATAGTTTTCCTCCATGTTCTTAAGAAAAATATAAAAAATATGAAAATTGTAAATGCATAACCTAAAGTCCTTAAAGTAAGGAAAATTCATTCACCAAACGTCAGTTACACTATGCAAAATATGGAAAGCATTTGGGCGTAACGTTTGAAAGGTCTGATTCTATTTATGAATGGATAAAAGAAAGTGATTCATAAAGCGTGTATTAGCCTTAGGTTTAATTAGGGGATTAAAAAAGATTTAACCAGTTGTTTTTTGAGGCCACTGGAAGAAAAGAGAGAAGGAATTTGATCTATAGGCTTTTTTTCTCTGGCGCTTTAGGTCGAACGGTCAAAGCGGCAAGGCTGCCCTCTATAAAGTACGTGCTCAAGGTAGAAGGGAGATTTTAAATTTGATCTACTTACTCCGGACAACAACACTGTGCCAGTCAGTGAAAGTTGTTTTTGTGTAAATGTCTATTTTTGTTTATGTTTTTATTTTTTTCTGTAAATTTTAATAAATATAAATAAGATGATTTTCGCTAATTTGGGTTCTACCGTTTAAGGTAAATAAAAAGTTTTTTACTGCCACTACAATAAATAAATATGTCACTTGCAAAAACCAATAGCAGTATTTAGAATGACATCATAATATGTATCAACCACACCAGTAAGTTGTAGTATCTTCAAAACACTAGTGCTGTAAAGTACTTTGCAACACTAGTGTGATATAACGCATTTTCTATGCATGAAATCAGTGTGCTATTTGCTATTTTCACAAGGGTCGGTGGTTAATATAATTTTGTCACGTCCGACTGTGGCTAAAAATTACCAACGTTCCACGTTGCAAATTAATTTTTTTTCAGTGTAGAAATAAATTTTGCTATGCTTTTGTTGCGGTGCCGCTCTCCCCGATTATCCCAGCTTTAACATAAACGCACCCCAAAGTTATATTTTGCACCCTGTGCATCCAACATACAAATATTTTTGTGGAAAGCAGGATTTTAAAAAGTTTTCCATTTGGTAAGAACTTCTGAAAACACGCCATAAACAGTGCTTTTATTTAATGTCCCCCACTTTTTATTTTTAAACGGATCAATTTAAAAAATTTAAACTATGGAATAGAAAACTATTACATAAATAAATACTATATTTTAAAGTGAAATTAAATGGAAGGGGAATCTTGTGACACATAATGTTAAAGCTCCTGACGAATACTTTATAACTCTCAAATATAAAGACAATACCTTTAACTAATACAAAATGGCGGTACTTTAAAAATTACCTAAATACCTGACTTGGATGGCCATATTTCCGAAACTAATAAAGTTAAATGTACAAAATGTGGTATTTTCTGAAAGGTCTTTTAAAGGTCTTTTTAATGGTGATATTTGGTGTATTATTTTAAAAAATATATGGTTTTTTACCTTTAAAAAGATCTTTTAAAGAGCTTTAAGATAATTATTTTTTTAATTGAATCGACACAAAAAGTAAAAGTCAAAAATAATAAAAAAATTAATAAAAAAAGGAAGTCGGGTAATAGCATATTGCATAAAAGTATAAAATCTTTTGTTTATTTAGTTATTAACATTGAGTAATTGAGCACATATGTTACCCGACTTTTTTTATTTTTTCTTACTTTTTAGTGACTTTTACTAACTTTTGGAAGTTAGTTCAATATATTTTTTAAATAGTTGTTTTTACTTTTTAGTTTTTTATTATTAGAATTAAATCGGTAAATATTCACTAAAAACACTACTATTACCTCTTTTAGCGGTTTGCTTTAGCTTCTATCGATTTATAAGCTAATAGAGAATTATTGCAAGTTGCCTTATTAAGCTTGGGAATGATTAACCCATTAATTGCATAAGGTTGTAAATGTTTGAAAATTATTATTTTTTTCCTAGTTTAAGGTCAAATAAGGGTTAAATAAACATATACCGGTAGTTTTTTTTCAAAAATTTTATTAATTTAAAAAATACAGTATGTTTCGATAAAATCGAACGCCATGCCAGAGGGATACTAAAAAAACATATAAAATTTCTTTTAAACAAGTAAAGTAACTTCTAGAATAAAACTAAGGGGTGTGGTATTGGAGAAAACAGTTTTGATTGATAGGCCTTTTTTTTGGCGCCTTGCATATAAACTTTGCATTCTTTCGGCAAAAGCACATCTTTTTCATTTTCTGAATACTCTGGCAAATGATTTATCTTATCAAATCTTACATCACTAAATTGGTGTTTGGTGCCGCTTTTCCCCTTATTAGATTTCAGCCATTGATTTTTAAAGACATAAAGCGAGAATATCTTCTAAATTTTAATGAGGCTTGACGTTTCGTGGGAGGATGCACTTTTCGAAGAGCAGTAACCATGCATTTACGACGGATACATCAAAAGATAAGAAAATATTGGCCACCACCATTTTTCTTTGCCTCATTCTTGTCTATAGACAGCGACTAATCCATCAATTTGTCTACCTCCCATACCTTTATTGTAACTTTCAAAAATTTTAGGTTGTGGAACAGAAATTTTTGATTTATTTTCTCGGCAGTAACGCGAAGTATTCTTTATTTCAAAGATTCGAAGTTGGTTGCTGCAGTAACTATTTGTATACTTTCCACTGAACAACTGCGACTTTTTCCGAACATGAAAAGTATTATGCGCGCCTCGTTTTCTTTAGACATTTTTTTTTCGCCATTTCTTAGTGGACAATCTTCTAACCTGTTATCTCTAACAGTACCTGTGGCGCAATAACCTAGTGTGGAGAGATGATCAAAGTAGCTTTTATGGAAGTAAAATAATTGTCCATAAAAATTTTGTATCCTTGATTTGGAGGTATTTCAGCCGACTCTATCAGGTAGTACCACAGAGCCACCTAGACCAAATAAACTGGTTTGTTTTTGAGAATTTTGTTTCCAGTATATATCAAAATTTAGCATATATCATTACTAGTGCATATTGCCCAGTTTTAAATCAAATCGTATGGGTTTCCACTTGATAAATTGTTTAGCAAAATGTTTGCCGTAATACGGTATCATGCTCTCGTCTGATATAAGGAATTTTCTTCAAGCCACCATATTTTTTAAAATTTTCATTTAGTTTTTTTCTATTAGAGGCTGCAGTTTATACAATTTGTTGTCATTATTGATTTGACTATTGTCATTTAAATGTAAATTTCTCAAATTGTTTTCAAATCTATTTAGTCTCATGCTTTCCGATGAAATTTTTGGTACATAACTTTCATTTGACCAGTATAGACGTTTATTTGGGTATTTACCATATCAGACAGCAAAAGACACCCAAGAGGCCAACTAGTAGTTCGCTGGTCATGTTCAAGGTACAGTTTTTGTTGTGCATATAAATTTGTTTGCTCCTCAATCTTTTCCAAAATTTCTTCATCGAAAAAGGCAAATTGAGAGAATTCTAGTGAGATTGTCTTTTTTCCTTGAGTATATTGGGAGGGTTTTTTACCACTGCAATCTTGATGTATATCAAAAAGTAACTCTTGTTTAATCCATTTTCTTTTCTTCAGTGGTGGGGGTTTGTTGGTTGCTTTCAAGTTGTAGGCAGCATTGGGAAATAATTGTGCAGTGGTATATTATCATCCGCATCATCCATATTAGGCGGGCTAGGATCTCCCAAGTTCATTGATAGCTCCATTTGCTTAACCAGAGTGTAATATCATCATGGACGTCCGTATTACGATGGGTCATAGGTACAAATTCGCTTTCCGCTCGCAACATAGCAGGGCCCAAGTGAGAAATGTTCCCTTCATGCTCATCATCAGATAGGTCATATCCCCGTCCGTATCAGCTCCATCTGTTGGGTGGAATAATATATATATTGCCGCTTTCAACATCACTTTCCTCCAAGCAGTCAATAAGCTCAGATAAGTCAACCTAAAAAAAGACAATGTTCAGGGGAATGTGTACGAGCCGCATAACGTTCGATAAACGAACACCTACAAAAATAACGAAGTTTCTCATACAAAATATAAATATTACAACGTGCGTTATTTTTGCATGTAGCTGATGTTTTATAGATATGCATATTTCCCAAAATATTGAACATCTGTTGCCAAAATATATAAAAAATAAATTAGGGTTAACTCACCCGCCATGACGACTGTTGTACAAACTCGGGTCCATTTCTCTTTAAAACAGCAAAAAAATATATATAAAATCAATTCAGCACAAAACGAATAATCACACGCTTGTTTGTCAACAAATGATGATTCTACATCAAAACAGATTGTTGTATGGTACAGAGATCTTTTTTATCGACCGAAATAAGCTTGCGATTCGATAAAACGAACATTATGCACTAATGGGTTAATACCGGCCTTATTTAAATAGTGCTTGTGCTCATAATTTATAGTTACTGCAAATCATGTTGACAGTACCATTAACCTAAAAAAGGGGGAAAATTTTTGGTTGTTTTTCTTTATTGTTTTATGTTGTAGGGTTTTGTTTAACACAATTAAAGAAATACATTTGAAAAAGTAAGGTTTTTAAGTATTTTTACTTCTAAAAACTTTTCGTTTTTGTGCTCGGCAGCCGTTCGGTTTACACGAACAGATCCAAAGCTAAAATAAGACCAAAATAAGGAACGACCTAAAACCGACATAAATAAAGCCAGGCACTATCCCTATTAAGAGAGTCTTTATACCACCATGCATATGCGCAAGCTCAGATGTCAAAGTATGGCCGGTATTATTAGTGCCTGGCCTTATTTTACTGTGCAATATTTCTCTGTTGACAGACATGAAGGTTTAATTAAGGAATTAAAAAAGATTTAACTAACCAGAACTAACCATGACCCCTACTTGTCTTTAGTTCCTTATATTTCTTATTAAAAGCTTATAAATCGATGCACACGGGGCTGCACTAAAGCGATACCCACGGGGCTGCAGCTATCCGCCTGTAGATTGGTAGAATACATTATATCTGTCAAAGGCTTATTAATCAGTACACGTGGGGCTGCAACAAATCGATACACTCGGGGCTGCAGCTATCCGCTTGTCTTTTAGTTCGGTGAAAAGGGGTAATTTTACCCCAAGGTTGTCGTTTCTGAATGCGCCCCTGATCTTTCCTACGTATGGCAGAGGGAAAAAATAGGTCTAGTACCTTTCTTTTCCGCGATCATGACTTTGATTTTTTATTGGACCACCGCGGAAGTACACTTATTAAAACAAAAAAGAATTTTTAAAATCGGTCCACAAACACCAGTAATCGCGTAACATACACACAAAAAAACATACGCGGCAAATTGTGAATCTCCTCCTTTTGGTCGGTAAGAAGTGTAAATTTTACCCCAAGGTTGTCGATTCTGAATGCTCCCCTGATCTCTTTCTTTTTGCTTTATTATTTGGACATATGCCTATTTATATGAGCATATGCCCATCTAGAGTCAGCTTTGCCGCAAAAAACTGAAGTCCGCCTTTCCAAAAAAATAAGTCTAGTATCTTTCTCTCTTGCGATCTTGCCTTTATTTTTTTATTGGACTACTGCGGAAGTGCCCTCTTCTAAATAAAAAAGAATTTTTAAAATTGGCCCACAAACGACAAAGTAATCGCGTAACATACACACACACACACACACACACACACACACACACACAAAACATACGCGGCGAATTGAGGCCCTCCTCATTTTTGAAGTCGGTTAAAAAATACCATGTTAGGTACACCTAAATTTATTAGTTTCGGAAATATGGCGATCCAAATCAGGTATTTGGGTAATTTTTATAGTGCCACCAATTTGTATTGGATAAGTGTATTGACTTCATATTCTAGGGTTATAAAGTACTAGTCAGGAGCTTTAAAATAATGTGTCACAAGACCCCCTTTTTATTTTTTTTTCCAAAATGGCGCCCAGCCGCCATCTTGATATTGTCTTCTGTCAATTTTACTCTAAAACATAGTATTGATGCATCAATTTCATATCTCCAAGTTTTATTTTTTTTCTAATTGATCCGTTCCACAAATAAAAGGGGGAGGGGACATTTAAGAAATGCACTGAATAATGACTTATTGTAAATTAATAAATGCATACCAATTTTAAATTTACCATTCCCCCTTCCATTTGGGAGTGACAGACAGATTAAACACAAGGTTTTACCAAACTTAAATCATAATTAATCTGTATGAAAAAGTAATTAATACTCATTAAAAAGCTAAAATTAAAGTTCATCACAGATTTTTCCAGAAATTAACCCACTTATAAACTCCCGAGTTACCCGCCACATTCTCCACTAATTAAACAAATCTAAAAATACACACCACTGACCAAAAAGGCATATATCACTAATTAAATGCCAATAGCTACCTTGAAATTCCCGTAAAAACTATTTAAGTGCAAATTAAGGTAAGTTCGATCGTTCTCGATCTTTACAGCCTCCAATATGAAAAGAAAACACCAAAAGCGGTGAACAAATACCTCACTGGACATAACACTGCACATTCCGAGTCCTGTGAGACATTTTTCAGTATTTTATAAAATGTCGTCGCGACATTAAAAAAAAACGACCAAAGCAGGTGCCGTGGGTCTAGGTGAGGTGATTGTGTGCAAATTAGCCGCTAGAACTAGCTTAAGAATAGCCATAAAAATGTTTAAGAAATGGAAGGTTTAGATGCAGAAATGTTTTTAATTGCCGATTTTCTATTTTTAGCATTTGACAAATGAATAAATTTATCATTGTAAAGATGTATACGGGGTTGCTCACTGACTTTTTTACAACTTATATTCTGTATAAGATATAAAAAAACTTTGACCGTTACCTATTGGGTTTATAGGGCAATACAAGATGCGTTAAAACCAAAAAGGAAACACGAATGCGCGCGTCAAAGTTTAATAACAGAAACGTACCGGGTGTCAAGTTATAAATTTTTACCCCCTTAAACTTTTTAATTTTTTATCGTACAAAATAACTAAAAATATAAGTTTGTTGGGCTAATTTTGTAGTTTCCTAATTAGTAATCAGATTTTTGTTATCTCCTAAGATACACAGGGTAAGACAAAAAGTAAGATTTTTTTAACGGAACACACTTATATTATTTTACCATTAAAAAGTTCTTTTAGAAACCTTACAAAAAAATACTGCATTTTATATACTTTTTTCAATTTGTTTAAGAAATACGGCCATACAAATGTGATAAACAATTAATTTTTAATTTCCATTAGGAACGTAATAAACTTACAACCCCCAACTTTTTAATTTTTTAACGTATACAAGAAATAAAAAACTATTTTGTTTGAATGATTCTGTAGTATTTGTTCTGTTTTTTAGGATATACAGGGTTCAAAAAGTATGATTTTTTAAAATAAAACACCCTGTATATTAAATAACAATTTAAAAGATAATTTCAAGAGCGTTTCAAAAATACCGTGTTTTATGGGTCTATCTTAAATAGTTTTGGACATGTAGCTATAAATAAAATTATTGGCCAATTATTTCCATAATATGACCAACTACATAATTGAAATTTACACTTATTCTTTAGATTTGGCTGACCATATTTCCGAAAATATTAAAGATAGTTATATTAAATGTTGTATTTTTTAAATACAGGGTGTTCCATTTTAAAAATTTATACTTTTTATCCTACACTGTATATTTTAAGAGATATTAAAAATTTAAATATTAATTTAAAAACTACAGAATTAATCAGACAAACTAACATAACTATTTGTCTTGTACGCTAAAAAATTTAAAATTTTAGTGGGGTGTAAATTTATAACTTGACACCCCGTACATATACAGGGTGAACCTTTTTCAAGTCGGCACTATTGTTAACTTTTTTATTATTGAAAATACGAAGTCGGTTAAATTAGTAAAGTTGTAGTATTTTTTCCGCTGATTAACGTGCAGCCAACAAAAAATCAATGGAACATCGGGAATTTGATTTATTGGAAAAAAGTGTTTTATTTTAAATATTATAAAGATAGAAAATGTCTTATTGGACTTTTAATATAAAGTAAATGTAAGTTCTGTATAATACACTATTCTAACGTTTAGTGTCTACCTGTAACAACGTGTATTTCCGGGAAAAGAAAAGTACTCACTTTTTTCCTACGGATAAAAAGTAATTTTATTAAAAGTCACATTTTAGTACCTAGTGACAAAGATAAAATGTTACATTTTTTTCCGTTACATAAAAAAAATTATTTTTACTTGTTTAATAAGAAGAAAATATAAAATTTTTAAAAGTTGTTGGCGTATCTTTGCTCCAGAAGCTACTGGACTTATATAATTTTAATACCTTTAATCTAGTTAACGCGAAATAAGCTCAATAATACTGCCAAAGTTAATTCAAATCGGATCAGCAATGTAATATATTTTAATAAAATAAGAGATTGACAAAAAATCTAACCCCATGTACCTTAAGAGCAACGCATTGTCGGAATTTTATTGAAATAAACTTCTTTTCATGTTTTGAAAGGTAAAATCTGCTCTTAAATTTTTTGCAATATATTAAATAAAAAACATCTTTAATGCGTTTGGATATGTTTCTGCAAGTTTCTTCTTTAGAGTACCATATGAGGATGTCTCAATACATAAATCCGCTATAAAAATAGAAGTAGTTTTTTAAAATTTTTAAGACCAATAAGATTTTTATATGCTAGTGCTAATCAACATCCTGTATAAATTACTTATATAGCATATCGTATGCCCGATACCGTACTCCCCGAGCATAAACTTCCTTTTCTTTGAACCAAAAAACGTTAAAGTTTATACCAAATCGAATGAAAATGACAGAAATGATCTATAGGCAATAAACCCACGGTAAAGCTAACGATATAAAAGATATATAAAACGGCAGAAAACGAACTATTTTATATGGGAGACCAGGCAAGCAATAAGAAATTTGTATTCACGTCCACGGATGGTCTTATCCGCGTAAAGGCGGTTCATGAAACCGCCAGTTTACGATTTCATTCCCAGACCAGTAAAATTCGCTAACAATGAACTATTTTTATTGGCACCTTAATGCGGTTCATAAAACTTAACGAAGTTGCGTTTGTTCCAAGGTTGTCGTTCTAAAGAAGGACGTTATGTACATTCTATGTATCCAAGTCCTCTTGTTTCCATTTTTCAAAATTTTGCAAAAAAGTTAGTAACACCTAAATTCATAAAACATCGTACAAGTACTTGTCACTGCAGTTTTCAGGTTCCTAAACCAATATCTAGACCTGATTTGGAAAGCAAACGCAAAACGATGCAGATATCTCTTTCACAAGATCTTAATTTAATATTGGATTGGGGCGCCAAAAATCTTGTCCATTTTAATGCATTCAAAACACAATTATGTTCCTTGTCTTATGAGCGGCCAAGTTTTGCAAAGCAAAGACACACGCAATCTTGTGGGAGTTACATTTGAGAATAACCCTAGCTGGGGCATGGCGTCCGCCACAAACTCTTAGAATTCTTAATTCCATTCAAAGAAAAGCACTTCGGCTTATTTATTGCTCCTTCACTTACACAAAGTCTTCCCTCTCTTGCTCATCGTCGGGCTGTGGGATATTTATCACTCTTTTTGAAGGTACTTCCAAGGCTTTTGTTTTGAAGAATTGTCCACTATAATTCCTCCACTCACGGTTTCCAACAGAGAAACTCGTGGTACCGCAAGTATGCATCCCTATATGGTTTAGGTGGACAGGCCCGAACTCCTTACTTTGTTCGTTTTTTATCCCTAGAGTTTCTTCTAGCGTTTCTAGAATAAGGAGCCTGCCGCCCGCGGAGGTTATTCCTCCCCCGCCCCCCACACCCCAATCTTCAAGTATTTAAACCCGTATCAACAAACTCCCTCTTACATCGCTTAAGACATCGACGGTACGTTAATATTTAGGCGGGTAAGGTATACATAGGTTTCAATGTCCAATAGAATTGACTCGGTCAGTTGCTTATAGATTTCGAAAGGACTGTCCTCAAGGCGAAGGCCGCACGTTATTTTTCGCCCGCCTGCAAAGTGTCGGTGTTTTATGTGTGTATTTATGCATTAGCTTTTAAAAAAATCGCTTGCTAGCTTGTTTATTGGCGGCTCTTTAATCTGACCGTAAACTTCGGACAATCCACGAAAGGTAGAAATATTTTAAGTGTTGTGGGGAACGTCATGCCCTAGATATAAAAACAATATTCAAAGGAAGGTTGTATTTGGGACACATACAAAATTTATAAGTCGAAAAGAGAAAAATACTTTTTGGCTTGAAAGAGAAATCTAAGCTTTTTGAAGATGCCGTTCCTATAGATACAATGTGTTTATGTCAGTTAAGGTTATTCTCAAATGTGATTCCCACAAGATTGCAGGTAATTTTGCTCTGAAAAATTTGGCCGCTCATATGTAAAGGATGAGTATTTGATGACTCTTTTGGACTAGATTTTTGACGCCTCAATTCAATATTAAATTTAGGTCCTGTGAGAGTGGTATCTGCATCGCGTTTCGTTTGCTTTCCAAATCAGGTTTAGAGATCGGCTAAGGAACCTGAAAACTGGAGTAAAGGGTACAATCGTCGGCAAAGCTATAAAAAAATTAGTTGTGGACGAAAGAAAGTCGTTGATGTGAAGAAGAAACAATGTTGTTGCCAGTACTAAGCCCAAATGTC
>JACEGR010009618.1:0-25067 GCA_014170235.1 Listronotus bonariensis
CTACCCTAACGAACCGATTACACATTTAAATTTTTAAGTATCTGTTTGTATGTGTAAGTGTTCTGTATATTTTTGTTTTAAAATAGTTTAAATCTTTTTTATTAGAATGTCACCTTTTGGTATTATAAATTATAAATACACCAGCAACCAGTTATGTATGTCACTCATGATACATTTGAGATTTAATGTCAAAAGTTTTTCAGAATATCTTAAGAACTAAAGCTTAAATTTTAGGCCCAAATAAAAGTAACTTTTAAAATTTTTATTTTTATTTATTTTATCTTGACAACGCAACGGTGGCAAACTTGCCACAAGACGTGGATTTTTAGTTTTGGTTGTAGTTGTTTTTTTGTTTTTTCGGAAAAACGATCACATTTGGAGTATAGAATTGTCTCCCCCGTGGCGCAGTGGACAGAGCTTAAGCTAAGACTTCGATTTAAGTAGGTTTTTTGAAAACTTTTTCCTAGGAACTCACTCATAAAACAAATATAAATATAGCTATCTTCAACAGAAACCCCTACAAGCGTAAAGCATACATAATTTGCAAGGACGTTTTTAAGGTCACCCGGCAAACGTCGAACAAACCTAAATTAAAAATCATATACTTTTACCCCAAGAAGCAGAACAACATGCTTCGGCCTCACGGCTTGTTTAACTCACTGGAACCTGAAGAAGGAAAAACAGTGAAATACACAATAAAATGTAAAATTATATGAAATGTAAACACATATTGAGTTACAAATAAAGCCCTGTTTTGAGTCGAGTTAGGTTGATCTTCGAAGCCAGTAGTCGCCGGTTCGATTCCTAGCGGGGAGACATATTTAGGTAGTAGTTATTTAATAATAACGTCCGTGGTGACACTACCGCGTCGTCTAAAGGTGCTGTGAAATGCTTAACTGCATGTTTCATTTCAGTGTTTGGACAACGTTGACGGAACAGGGGGAACAATGGGTTAAATATCTAATAACCCGATAACCACGGTACTCTGGTATTTGGGCATAGGCCTTCGTGGGATGTCAAAAGATTTAAAAAAACCCAAATAAACACCATCAATTAGCATAATGATTGTTTTGCAATTCTTTACAACAATCCGGAAAATATTGCGATAAATCTACACAATTTTATGTTTTTAATTTAATGTACCATTTTTTATAATTTTGATAAACTGAGTTATACAGTGCCGGCTCAAGCGTAAAGCTGTTAAGCGGCCGATTCAGCGCCAGGTTGGAAAGGGCGCAAAATTGGGGTAACAAGAAAGTACAAGTATGGTGCTCCTAAATTGTGGGGCAGTTGCTTAACCTTGGGGCTGGACAGTTACGGGAAAGAACTCCATTTTAAAGGTAAGGACCTTTTTGAATAGTATTGTGTCCATTATACATAGGGAGAGGCGCCAATTAACGGGGAAGGGCGCGATTTTAAAAGTAAGGACTTTTTTGCTAATCAATTTTTTTGGAAAAGAATGAAAAGACGCAAAATTTCTTCATTTCGATTCACTAAAAAATTGCCTTGATTCGGCACTGTATACAAAGAGCAGATATAATAGGAACACAATGTCCAATAAGGAAATTAGACAATTATTCTGACTTTTACGATTTTTAACATTTTTAAATTAATTTAATAAAGTTAAAAATCGAAAAAAGTATGATTAGAAATTTAGAGAAATAGGAACAATATTTTTACTAATTTAAAACAGGTTGTCCTTTGCTTTATTCTTGATCATAAAGATCAAGATATAATAGTATTTTTAGAATGATTATTTTAAAAATTATTTCTAAGTAATGTCACTTGAGGTTTAAGAACATAATATACAGGGTATCCAGTAACTCTACCGACAAACTTTAAGGGATTATTTTGCAATAAAAAATAAGAAAAAAACTTCATATAAACATATCGTCGGCTAAATGTGTTAACCTGCTAACTCACATTCAGTTCAGTAAAAAAATATATAGAAGACGCCGGATTTTGTCAAAATAGCTGTCAGTATTCCTTTATTATTTTTTAAACAAAATACTTTTTAATTATTGTTAGTTTAATTTGGATAGTTGTAAAATGGAGTTAGCAGTTTTGTAAATTCTGTTAATGTGTACGAATTAGGAGTTAGCAGTATTTTTAATTAACTAAAGTGGTAATATTCCCGAATAAAATCTTAAACTAACAGTCTTAAAAACAAAAATCTCCAAATATAAATGAAACTACGCCAAAAACCAGTGGCGTAGTTACTATGAGGCTAGACGGGGCTTTTTTGAAGAACGTTAAATTGGTTACAAATGATTTTAAATAGTGCCGTTGGGGCCCTCCTTTATATTTTTCCTTTGCTTACTTACTTAACTTGTTGATGAGTTTTGATTAAAAAAATTGAGCTTTTTTTGGGTTGCTTCGAGTAGATACATATTTTAAATACTTAACTTGGGGTTCTACTCCATTTTTTGCCCCAAGACCCTTGCTTAAATAGCTCCTCCACTGGCAAAACACATTTTTTGCGTAGTAAACATTATTAAGAGACAGATCATTATAGAAGTCATGGTAGTCAACTGGCAAAGTTGACTTCAGTTCTTGAAAGTCAGAATACTTTTTGGCTGATATTTTAATAGTATTTGATTGTAGATTAAGTATCTAGTTCTATCTATGCCTTTGTGGTAATATATTGTCTTTGCTGATTGTTTTAAAGATTTAAAGAATTTATTGTCTAATTTTTTTCTTGCTTTTTTGCAGTGAAATTTATTTTCTGCTGAAACATTAATTCGTCTTTACTGTACTCGACGTTCCATAGTAGAGTGCATTGAGTCTATTTAAGTATTTTTAGTATCAAAATTATGTTCAATGGTTATTTGATATTGTTTTACCGAATAACCAGCAACAATAGCAAGTAAAGTCTTACTGCCTGATGATTGGCAGTATACAATTTTTGGTTTTCATTTTTTTAAATTATTTTTTAATTCTTTTTTGACCTTTATTTTTCTTACGGTACACACATTAAATTCTTTCTTTAAAATGTCACATTGCTTAAACTTACAGAGTTTGCAATTATTTTTTTTTGGAATCAATAATGCTATATTGCTATATCCTTACTTGAACGATTTTTTAATGTGTACTGCTTAGGGGATGCCGTACACGTTAAATTGAGCTAAAACGCGATTCCTTGCCGTTTTTAAATATTTGTTTTGGAAAAAGTTTATATAGAAAAGTTTTTAAAACGATCCAAAGATTATCGGAAAGTGGTTATTTTTACGGTTTTGTAATTTTGTGAAATTTAATGTGTTAATTTATAAACATTACCAAAATTCAATTAACTTTCCGATAATCTTTGGATCATTTTAAAAACTTTTCTATATACAACTTTTTTCCAAAACAAATATTTAAAAACGGCAGCGAATCGCGTTTTAGCTCAATTTAACGTGTACGGAATCCCTCTTAATAAGTTAATATTTTTGGGGCCACACCATTTTTTTTTGTGGAATCAGTATAGTTCTTTTCTTGAAGTCGATTCGAGCAATCAATATTTTTTGTAGAGAGAATCTGTAGTGATGGGACTTCATTGTCGATAATGAATCAAGAAACTCGTGAATACTTTGTTTTTGAAATGGTTTAAGGGGTTTTTTTATCATATCAGCTTTCCTGAACACCTGTTTTTAAGTAGTACTTAAAAGCTTTTTTTTTCATAATTCTTCTGGCATCATTCTATTTCTGGCTCTTTTAATAAAAAATACTTTTTACAGTATTGTGGCCAAAAACCTTTTTTTTCTCCCGAGGGCTAAACCAACAAGTACACTGTTTTTGTATAAAATTGGCTTATCTCTGCACATCGCACGATTAGAAGTTAGCTGGTATACGGGCATCGTAAATTAGACCATTTTTCTTCTTAAAAGCTTTCTAGTTCTCGAATTTCAAAAAGCTCAAAATCGTTAAAAGTGGAGTTAGCAGGTTAACACATTTAGCCGACATTATGTCCTAAACGTCATAGTTTTTGAACAACAGGGTGCAAAAAATTTTAAAACAAATGTTGCTTTTTTATAATAACTTTTGTACCAAATAGAGATATTTTTTTAATTGTACCCTATGCATCAAAAGACATTTTTTTGCGTATAAGAAATAAAAACTATTACCAGTGTTGTCCATGGGCGGTTTAAGGTAATAAAATAACAAAATATTTTTAAATTATCGTTGAGTTTGGAATAAATTTTATTTCTTGACTTTTTTTATTTGACGTACGCTTTTAGCGTAAATAAATAAAAACCATTTCTCGGCATGGTCATTTCGTATCGATATTATCTAATTCTACAGTCTACAGTAAAATATCACCTTTTTATTTCTTCTTTGATAGGGTTTTTACCATGCTGAGAAATGGTTTATATTTATTTGAGCAAAAATGTGCATGAAATAAAAAGTTAAAAGATCTAATTTGTTCCAAATTAAACGAGAATAATAAAAATATGTTTATTATTTTTTTAAATACAGTGGCGTACCATTTTTTTCCTTAAAAATATATACCTTAAACCCCTAATGAACGACACTGGTAATTTTTTTCTTGCGTGCCAAAAATGTCTTTTGATGCGTTGGAGACCTCCTTCAAGTATTTTAAAACATCTAAATTGGTATAGAAGTTATATTAAAAAAACACATTTTATTATTATATGTATGTATGTATATGTATATGAAGTTTTTTTCCTATTTTTTATTGTAAAATCGCCCTTTATAGTTTGTCGGTTGAGTTACTGGTCACCCTATACACAGGGTAATCAACTAGCATACTAGGTTACAAAACTGAATTACCCTGCTTCTTACATAATTGATAAGGGGAATAAGTGACCTTTGTCATTATTATGATAAAATTTAATTTTTTTAGTTCTCCAAAATTTAAGGAATTTGTTAAAAATATAATAATATACCAGTGTCAAAAACGCTGCATTTTTAAATAAATTATTTCAAACAAAATGTTTTGGAATCCAAAATTTTAAAAATATACAGGGTATTCCATTTGAAAAAGATACTTTGATCTACGACCACTAAATGAAACACTTTGTATAACTATTGTCTTCGCGAAACGATAGCACAGGAAGTGTTAAGCTGCGGCTACGATACCAAGCGTCAGCGGCCAGCGGAAACTGCGTTTAATCTTTTTGGTAGCATAAAAGAATTTTTAAATTAGGCAGCTGCAATATACATAAGTAAAAATGCCCTGCCGCTGCCGCTCAAAACGAACAAATATTATCCGCGGGGGATTTCTATTGTACATAAACTGGTTTTAAAACGCTATTTACCACAAAATATTGTAGCCAGTACCGGCTACCAGTTATAAAATTTGATACTTTCCGTTTAACGCTTCCGCTTGTTTTCGTAGCCGAGGCCTTATGCAACTTTTGTTTAAAACTTCTTTTTTAAGCGTCTAGATTAAGAGTCATGAGATATTTGACCGTTACATTTCAAACAAGGTGTAATCAAAACTGGAACTAGAAAATAAACACAATGTGGTGGTAACTGGCCCAAAAACACTTTAATATCATGACAAAGTTAACATATTCTACAAAATAGTATCACTTTGTTTATAAATACAACTTTATTAATTACTATTTACTTGCCTGCATATTTTATAGAAATTCTCCTTTTTTGTCTGTCTGCATGTTTACTGTTTACCACAAATACCTTCTGTCAAGAAAATCTGAAATTAGCTCCAGGAGATACAAAAATACAAGGTAATGGTAAAAAGAAATTGAAAATTAATAAATAGATATTTAATAATTTGCTTTTTACTATATCGCAGTAAAATCCTTACGTTTTCTTTTAAGTTGTCTGTAATCTTCTGAACATAATTCTAGCTGAAACTTACCTTGTAGATCAATAAAATTGAGGCTACCATCTGAATGCTTTAAAAAAGTGTTCGTTGAAAGGTGCAACTAAGGTGGCGCCACAGTAGCCAGAGGAGATTTTTTTTCACCAATGAGCATGAATTATTAGAGGAGATACAAAATGAAAAGGGACAGATGGATACAAAATAACAAAGGAAAGAAGTACCAAAATCCCTCCACTGGCTACTGTGGCGCCATCCCAATCTGCTACATTCCGATTAAGACTTTTCCCGGCTATTAATGTGGCGCCATCCCAATTTGCTACATTCCGATTGCCACTTTTTCGACTTGTCTCGCCATAAAAGATGGTTATCCTTCCCTCCACCATCCATACTGTCTGTCAACATTTAAAATTAGCTTCTAGGAGATACAAAAACAGCAAGGTAATGGTAAAAAAAGAAATTTAAATTATTAAATATAACAACTTAGTTTCACTATATCCGCAGTAAAATCCCAGGTTTTTTCTAAGTTGTCTGCATCTTCTTAAACATAATTTTAGCCAAAACTTACCTTTGTAGATCAATAAAATTAAGACTGTTGCATACCAGTATGCAGATCAAATATTTTAAAATTTAAGACTGTTGCATACCAGTATGCAGATCAAATATTTTTAGTTGGACTGCTTCAGTCTTGGTCCACTTGTGTCTTTTTTCCAGGATCATTATTATAATACAGATCAAGATTCATATAGAACACATGGAAACAGTATGAGAAGTTTCTATATTTTATATAGAATATATATTTCGGACTTGGCAAACGCGTCACTTTTTTGTCGGACAAGTTTTTACCACAATGTTTTACATGTACTTTTTAAATATTGTGCCCAAAATCGTAAGTTTTACAGTCACGAAACCCGCCTAGTCTGATACCCAAAACGTGTATTTGAGCAGTGGCGGCTCGTGCATTGGAGAACAGGGAAGGCTAAAGTCATAAAGACTATATATACACAGAAAAGGCCAGTAATTTTTTGGGGTACTGCACCACTTTAAAGCAAAATACGTAATATTTGCATAATTTCATACAGAAATTGTGTATTGCCACATTTATGGTTAAATTTAAAATTATATGTATAAAACTGACCATTACAAAAACAAAAACAAGGAAAAAGGGTTGTCTTTGAGTTATTTAATATAAATAAACTCTTCTCGTTTAATGGAGCCAGTTAACCAATGGCATTTATTGTACCAACTAATATTAAATCCTCGATTTTGTCGATTATCTGACGCTTTAATTAAAACCAAATTTGGTTGAGGCCTTCCTAGAGTTTTAATAATGTAAAATTTATTATCATAAGATAAAGAATTAAAATTATTAGTCAGCAACCAATCGACCATATCGTCAGATTTTTTAATTTCGTCCAACTTATCCATATTAGATTGAAAAAAACTTACATTTAGGTGTGTAACCTTAATAATATCACCTTAAATAATGAAATTATTGATAATCCTTCATTTACTAAATTTCTTGGTATTTATGTAAATAAAAACCTTAATTTTTCAGAACATATTAAAAATGTATATAAAAAAATTAGCTCAGGTTGATATGCTCTTAGAATTCCTTCTACTGAACTTCAGTTTTACTACTTGAAAACTAGTTATTTAACATTAATTGAATCAAATTTGTTAAGCTCAGTTTTTATTTTCAAAAAAGAGCTATAAGAAATATTTGCAAAATCAAATCTGGGGAATCTAGCAAACCTTTATTTAATATATATAAAATATTGTGTGTAATTATAATGAAAAACTCTTTATATAATTTTAGAAATAACTCCTGCCTTGATCTACTTATACCACATTCAAATATGATTAAAAAATCTATAATTTATGAATCCAAAAAGATATTTAATCATTTACCAAATTCTATAAAAAATATTTAAAAATAAAGAAATTTAAAAAATATGTTAAAACAATTTTACTTAAAAGAGCGTATTACAATTTAAATGAATTTTCGAGGATACATTTCCATAAAAGGTATTTCTTTTTACTATTATATATTTGTGTGTGTATCTGTCTATGTTGTATATGTATATATAATTTATTGTTTTGCTTTGTCTACAAAGATATCTAAATATTTTTCATGACAATAAAGCTTTTTATAATTATTATTATTGAATACCCCTTGAAAAAAACCCCTTCCAAAATATTACCAAAAGCAGTGCTATACTGCCTGTTTCATACACAACCTTGTACGGAGGTTTAATTTAAGCGACGAAAATTAAAAAGTTGAACGTTTGTCTCTGCTTGATCGGGCTAGCGAAGGCGTAAGGCCGGTGTATGGCCGGAGGCTTGCCTCCCGTGGTACGTATGGCATTTATTATTTCGGGTGATGGTTTCTTCATTATTCAAATTTTCGCGATTGCTGGGCGGTTTAATGTAGTGTGGTAGTTAGTAATAGTGTTAATTCGGGCATTATATGTATTTATATTAGAAAATATAGGTAAAGTAATAATACCCAAGCATTAGAAAATAAAATATTTATGATTATTTGTCAATATTTTTAAATTTATTGCGATAAATAGCCTCAAATTTTAGGGGAGGCTAAGCCTCCTTTGACGAGCCGCCACTGTGTTTGAGGTTTACGGTTTCATGTCTGTAACCCTTACCATTCTTGGCAAAATGTTGCAATGTAAAACAATGTGGTAAACTAGACAAAAAAGTGACGCATTCGCCCAGTTCAACACCCGAAACAATTGACATTGACAGGTTGTGTTAAAGCGCCGCTTCCATTTATGGCGGTATAAATATTCGTAGTAGACTCGTCAAAAGAAACTCTCCTAAAAGGTTTTAAAATTGTTCTTATCAGAAAGTCAATTTTATTACTGGCCCAGAAATTACACGATTGTGTTTTTGAGATATTAAACTGGATAAAAATAAAAAATAATATATGTAACTAAAACTATATTTGTCGGCTTAATAAATCACTTCCTCACCATCACAATAAATTCAGGTATGCATATTAAAAGAATTTGTGAACTTTGTCATGCAACCCACAAAAGTTTATTCTAAAATTAACAGCCTTATCTGAACAAAGTAGTATCAAACTTAAAAGTTACAACAGGTTTGTCAAAAACAGAACTAACCAATTTTTTAGTCCCTAGCAAGAATTTAGCTACTCTTAAAATTAACATCTTTTAAAAAGCTAAGAATTTCCAATAATAATTAATCTCAATATAATTAACTATTACAGGGGTGTCCCACCGGGAACTGCTGCGATCGATTTCTCAAAAGTGCTGCTTTGGAATTTTTTGAAAATTTGGTAGTCTTTAATAAATCAGTGAGTGACATAACAACTGAGAAAATATTTTGCCCAGCTGCAACCAATTCCGGTTATACCGTGGAAGTTAATGTCAACTTTTTATTTTAAATTAAACACCCTGTATATTATTTATATTTTTAGATTGTACGCAAAAAAATTCCAAACATAATTTAAGCTATAATGTTCTCATAACCACAAGTCCAACCGTTTCTTGATTCTCTATTTTAAAATTTTATGTAAAAAAGGACGTTTGCAAGCCATTACATAACCCTCAATTTCTTCTAAAACAAAAGCCTTTAATATGAGTTGGCGTTGGATTTCTTGTAAAGAAAGAAGAAATTCTTTGAGTAGACTGTATTGATATATTCACAATTATAAATACAGGTGGTCAAAAATAATCGTTAAAAATTATAACGACCGGCAAAAACCTTAAAAGTCAATTATTTCAAAGTTGTAAACCCCTATCTTTTATTAAGCTTATCCTATTAGGCATTAAAATAAGTGTAAGTTTAGGATCAGGATGTCTATTTCCAAAAATTTATAGCTTTTGAAATATTAACGATATATTATTTATCTATTCTCAACAAAGCATTTAAGTACGGGTATGTACGGAGTGGCTTTGGGCCGTGACGCCGCATTTTGTTGTCAAGGCCAACTAAAGCCAAACTAACCCCGAACTTAAAAGCATTATTAAAATAGATAAATATTAAATTCTTAGTATCTCAAAAGCTATTCAATTTTGGAATAGACATCCATTGTACAAACTTATCCTCATTTTTGATGCTTATTATGATAGGGTAAAAAAGATAGGAGTTTCCATTTAAAAAAATTGACTTTCAAAGATTTTTGTCGTAATAATTTTTAACGATTATTTTTGACCACTCTGTATTTATTAATTGTGAAAATATCAATCTGCTACTAAAGTAGTTCTTCTCTACGAGAAACCCAACCCCAACTCATATTAAAGGCTTTTGTTTAGAAGAAATTGATGGTTATGTAATGGCTTGGCAAACGTCATTTTTGACATAAAATTTAAAATAAGTCAAAACGGTTGGATCTAGGTATAGAACATTATACATAAGTTATGTTTAGAATTTATACGCTAGAATCTAAAAAATAAATAATATATAGGGTGTTCCATTTAAAATAAGGAAGTTGACATTAACTTCCGGTATAACTGGAAGTGGTAGAGCTGTCAAAATATTTTAGTTGTATGCCCCTCACTGACTTTATAATGCTACCAAAATTTTAAAATTTTCCAAAGCGTACTTTTCGAGAAATCGATCGCAGCAGTTCCCGGTGGGACACCCTGTACAATTAATTAGCCAGAAAAATATACATTCTTAGTAAAAGTTGCTGCTTAAAAAATATTTGAAGTAAAATATACAAGATTCTTAAGAAATATGAAAAGTACTGGGTATGAAGTTAAAAATTTACATTCACTTAACTTTTTGTTTTTATTGTACAAAAATAAATACAAATATCACTATGTTAGATTAATTTTGTAGTTTCAAATCTCGGTTACTATATTTTGGATACTATAAACAGGGCGTTCCTTAAATACATGCTAATATTTAAGGGGCTGATTCTGGGACTCATTAGAAGAAAAAAACTTCCTTTTAGATTAATCAAATAAAAACACCTTTTATGTCTCTTTTTATATCTCGTCTAGTTTAAGAGAAAAAACTCACTTAATTGTATATTTTTTAGACCATAAATTTTTTTATTAGCAATTATGTAACAAATATAATTGTTTTTTGAAAATTCTTAAACAACCTCTGTATCACAAAAAGTTATGACGTTTAGGGCATATGTCCATATGAAGTTTTTTCTTTAAATGAGTCCAAGAATCACCCCCTTAATATTATTAAAGTTATAGTGTTTTTAAACGCGGATGTCCTAAAAATATTTTGGTTTATACAGATTGTCCCAAAAAAAAAGTAATAACTGTAAAGTTATCTTTTTTTTAATTTTAACCTAAATTTTTCTACCTTGAAAGTTAACTAAATAAAAAGTTAACTTTTGTCATTTTGTAAAAGCTGAATTTTATGTATATTACTTGTGTTTCCCCAGTCGGCAGACACTTCTGATAATTTCTACACCCTGGCAGACAAAAATTTAATCTGGCTGCAGGGTGGCATCAAATGTCCGATTAAGTCCAATATTTCTGTTATTTTGTCAAGATATGACAAAACCTTTTTTATAAAATTTATAATGTTTTTAAACGCGGATGTCCTAAAAATATTTTGGTTTATATAAAGTGTCCCAAAAAAGTAATAGCTATGAATGACGGAAGTTAACTTTTAATCTAGTTAAATTATATGTAAACCAAAATATTTTGGAACATCCGCGTTTAAAAACACTATAACTTTAATAAATATGTTTAATATCTTGTTAAATAACAGAAATATAGGCCTTAATCGGACATTTGAGCCACCCTGCAGCCAGACTAAAGTTTTTATATCTTGTTAAATAACAGAAATATTGGACTTACTCGGATAACCCAGGAACTATCAGAAGTGTCTGCCGACTGGGGAAATATCTTCTAATAGGTACCCAAGTAACATATATAAAATTTTGCTTTTACAAAATGACGAAAGTTAACTTTCAATTTGGTCACCTTTGGTTGGTACCTGCCAAAGCCACTATGAGTCAAACTTCATATTCTCCCATCACTTCTACCTATGTTGGAAGAATGCGCTGACAAAGTTTCAGCTTTTACAAAATGACGAAGGTAAGAGCTTTAAGAAAATACCACATTAAGTATATCTAACTTTATAACTTTCTGAAATATGGCCATATAAATCAGGTAATGTTTAAAGTTACGCCATTTTAGTAGGTAAAGATATTGGACTCTATATTCTAAATTAGTTAGTTAGTACTCGTCAGGAGCTTTAAAATGATGTAACATCGACCCCCTTCTCATTTAAGAATTTTGGGGGGTAACCCTGGTGGTTAAGTGGGTCAAAGGAGCACTGGTCATTTTTTTTGTAAAAACGTTCCCCTCAATACATATTTTGACGTGTTTCGCGATTTTCGTCGATAATGTGGTAAGTTTTTAAATGAACATCCTGTATAAAAAGATAGTAATTTGCATTATTTTTTCTTATCATTATTTTAAGATTTTTTAAGAACTTTGTATTTCCTACTTCAAATTAGAAACTTTAGTTTATGCATTAGGTTTTAAAAACAATAAATCTGAAAATCATACTAAAGATTTAAAAATTAATTACTTTTTCGCGCAAAATAAACTTTTTACTTGAATTTTTCATTTTTTAACAGGTTTATACTTAGTTATTTTTTTATCTATTTCTATACATGTTCTAAAAAATGAAGAGCCCAAAGTTTCAATAAATAGTCTCATTTTAATTATACAGTGTGTCCCAGGATAGGTGTTACAAGAGGACAAATGGAACAAAAAATTTTGAATTTTAAAACGAAATTTTGGGCAAAGCTGGTCTCATGGTTCAAAACTAATAAATATAAAATTTTACGTCAATTGGTAATATACAGGGCGAGTTATAACTAACAATATAAAAAATGCCCAGAAGCTATTTATTTTTAAAAATTGAACAAAAGTGTATAAGCAATGTTGTAGAGAATTAAATTTTATGTTAAAATTTGAAGTTAAAGCATGAAAGTAAAAGAATATTAAATTGTCAATTTTTTACATTATGCATTACAACTTAAATAATGGACGAGAGAAAGCAAAATTTAAAAGAAAATTTGTATTTTTTTTTTTCAAACTTCGCTATTTCGAAGCGGATGCTGTATACGCTAGAATTGAGCTAAAACGCGATTCCGCTGCCGTTTTTAAAATATTTGTTTTGGAAAAAGTTGCATATACTTTAGTCGATCCAAAGCATCATCAGAAAGTTAATTGATTCTTGGTAATGTAAATAATTAGCACATGAAATTTCCCAAAAATTACAAAACCGTAAAGCAACCAACTTTCCGATAATCTTTGGATCATTTTAAGAAACTTTTCTATGCTACTAACTTTTTTCCCAACCAATATTTAAATACGGCAGCGAATCGCGCGTTAGCTTAATTTAACGTGCTACGGCATCCTCTTTAAGCCAAGTATTTTAAAAAACTGTTAATGCATAATGTAACAAATTGACAAAAACATTTTTTCTACTTTAATTCTTTAACATTATATTTTGCACATACAATTTAATTCCCTCTACAAAATTTACTTATACAATTTTGTTCTATTTTTTAGAAATAAAAGGTACTTTAGTCTTGGGTCATTTTTCATATTTTTTAGCTATACCTGGCCCTGTATATTACCAGTCGGAGTGGAATTTTGTATTTTGTTAGTTTTGGACTATGCGACTAGTTTCCCCGAAAAACGTCTAAAAAATTCCAAGAGTTCTTGGTCCATTTATTCTCTTGGGTAATAGTTCGATATAGCGGGTTGGCTCGCTGTTATAGAGATTTTCGAAAAATTCTTTTTCAGGGCGTTTCTATAGGTCGATTATGACACAAATCTGTGTGCGCGTTTTCCAAAATCCATTTCTATAATTTATTATTAATAAAAACATATTTACGGGACGGTGGAGTGAACAGGGGTGCTGGGTGGGGACAAAACAGTATAAATCCAACGTCAAACACGAGAAAACATTAATACACTGCACTCGGGGCCCATGAAAAATGTAAATTAATTTTGAAAAGTATTAAATTTTTCGAAAAACTATCCCACACATATGAGATATCTCGTCCGCCATTAATTAAAGAAGGAAAATAGGCGCACTCATTTTGGTCAGCTGATAACATGAAGTTCGTCATTATGAAAATGACAGTCTTGATAGAAGCAGCGTTGCCAAACTTCTTATGAAGAATTAACACCAAGCCTATTTCAGGGATTATCCACCATTTCTATGAGAAATAATGGTATTTTTTGTAGAAATGCCTCCTTCTTTATGTTTAGGTATTTTCCTTTTTTCTCTACAAATTATATTAGGAAGAAGGAATAACTTAATTTTTCATATGAATTTTGTCCTGTATCTTTTCTTTTTAAGCTATTGACACTTTCTCACTTTATTTGGCAACATCGCAAGACATTTACAATTCTATTGCAAACCTGCAGTGACAGCCATGGCGGGATTGTTGTACTATTATTTATTTTTAATCTTTTTAAACAATTTTTGGACATTTTTGTAAACAGAAAGTGCGGTGTGTACTGTGAAATACTGTTTTTGGGCGTTTAATGTAGGATTTCTACTGTTTCGGCCCTCACCCAGCACCCCTGTTCACTTCACCGTCCCGTAATATATTTTTATTAATAATAAATTATAGAAATGGATTCTGGAAAACGCGCACACAGTTTTTACTCATAATCCACCTATAGAAACGCCATGAAAATTTTTTTCGAAAATCTCTTATAAATGCGAAAACCGCTATATCAAACTATTACCTCCTCTTTGTAACACCTATCCTGAGACACTCTATATGGAAAATCATGGTTAGGTTCTTAACGAATACCTGATTTACACAGTGTTCTTAATGTTCTCCATCAAGTAACACAAAAGCTATCTAATCCATATAAAAAGATTGATCATTATGGTTGTAACCATGGTGATTTGTTCGTTCTTTAAATGAGAATTATTTCCTAAGTTAGTAACGGTGGTACCATTAGTTTTTATCACACGTCTTGCAAATGCTTCGATACACTTAAAGACTTGAACGCGTTCGGACCACATCCTCCTTAAGTCGCCCTGAAAATAAAAAGAAAGCATAACAGAAATTTAAAAATATGTAACACCAGTAGCAGGTCTTGGTTTGACAGCCGACAATTTATGCATTGCATCGATTGTATGAATTATTTTGTTTTCTTTTTGGAATTTCTGGGAGCTACGAGCTCGATTATCCAGATTTTCCGCCGACGAAGTCCTGGAAAGGTATTTGAGCACATACACACATTTCTAAAGGAAAGTTTATAGTTTGATATTAATAATTAACTCATATTTTAATGTGCCGATGTATACATGATAAATATCTATCTTTGTTTGCGTACATAAGTTTATAAAAGTTAGAAATAAGTTTGCATTACCTTTTCCAACCTAAGTCCTTATTGGAAATTAAATAGCAATTCTTTCTAGAGCTAATGGCTTTAGCAGTCATGGCCAACTCGGACAAAAAATTAATTTTGACTATTTTTGACATAAAAATCAAAAATACCTATAAAGTGTTATACGTCATTTTAAAGGGAAAAAAAAGGTCTTTCAAAATGTGCGAAAAAACAAAATGACCGCCATAAGAAAAACGAAAGTTAATGATGGTATCTCAAAACCGAAACGTTAAAATTAAAATTTGAATACAGAAATGCATTGCTCTTAAAAAGTTGCCGTTATAATGTTTTTACAGATTTCAAGAATTATTTGAAATAAAGAAACTACAGCACTTTTTCTAAAATACACATTTTCAGTTTTTTTTCAAAATAACCCAATAACCAAACAAGATACGGCCGTCATTAAAACAGCATTAGATTAACCATTAAATGACCCACAACTTTCCCAATTTAATAATCTTTTCTATCTCCTATAGTTTTCAATATCCAATACACATTTTCTACCAATTTTGGACACACTGTATTAAAATAAAAATTTTAGATTTACATTTTTTAAAATATGTATAAAATTAATCTACTAACCTAACATACTAAAAATGACCACTGTTATGTATGCTTGGAAAGACTAATTTTCCCAGACTAAGTTTGGAGCTTCCCTTGGCTACGCCTATTGTGTAGTTTTCGAGCTACTAAACCAACGGGATTCTCAGCAGGTCTAGTAGCCACCTAAAAAAGAAGACGATTTTAGGTACTACAAAGGATTTCTGCAGTCAAAAAAAGGTTTTTACTTTCGATCAACGCTGTATATCGTTTTATTAAGATTTACATCGCCCATCTTCGAGATCCGGGTTTAAACTATTAAATAAATCAATATTTTCAAAATAAGATTTATTATTTTATATTGGTTTTTCGGTGCCACTTTGGTATGCGGTCTACCTGTGTTTTGGGATCTACCGATTATTTGGCCACTTTAGTATGCTCTCTATCGCGTTTCGGGATCTTCTAAGGTACCAACCTATTATTTGGCTAATATCTATTTACTATTTACATAATCTTTCTAATAATTCTAATAAACATTAATACTTAAGAGTACCACAATTGTAAGAATTAGTACCTAAGCAGGGACGTGATTCTAATAGAATATTAATGACCCAATTATGGTGATATGGCATATAAATACAAAGGGCAAATTTTTAGAAAAATTAGTTTATTCAGTTTCTTATAGTGATACGTAATAATGTTGCTGAAAGATTTATATAGAACAGTTATTTTAGACGAAAATGTTGCTGTCAACTTTTTGCTGGAACACCAACTTTAGAAGAACCTGAAAATATAGAATGCCATCGGTGTGGAAGCGAAATGCAGCAGAAAAGGAAACGGGATCGAGGAGGACAATTTAGACCTGTGCTTCGTTGTCCTAGGAAGGGTTATCAAGTCACACGTTCAGTTAGGAGAGGCAACACATTTTTCCACTACACGGATATCAACAATAGAATAAATTCGAACCTAAGCTTATGTGACATTTTAAAGCTAGTTTTTCTTTTTGTACAAGAGATCCCCATGACCAGCGTGACAAACCTTACTGGAAAATCATCAGCTACCGTAACAGATTGGTTTAATATGTGCCGAGAAGTCTGCAGTTCCATTGTTACCAGCCGGGGCCAGATGGTAGGCACAGAGGATAATCTTATCCAAATTGATGAGGCTAGTTTTGCTGGTCGGCGGAAATACAACCGTGGCGCATTTTAAATGGAGACCGGGCGGCATTATCTGAAGACAGCGACGCCGAGGCAGAAAACAATAGAAACCATGGTGCTAAAGTGGATGCCCTGGTATTTGGTTTAAAAAAGGAACAGATTGCCGCTACTTTTTCGTAGAGCGGCAGGATAGGGACACATTAATTCCAATCATTCAACGAGAAGTGCAGCTTGGATCAGTATTTCACTCTGATGAGTGGCCAGCATATAGGAACTTGGATCAATTGGGGTGTACACATTCCACAGTTAGTCATCAAGAAAATTATGTAGACCCGGCTACAGGAGCCCATACACAAGGGGTCGAGAGGTCTTGGTTAGACGCCAAAATACAAATTCTGAAAAAAATGAGAGGAGTACCTATTCAGCATTTCCAATCTCACCTGGATCATTTCTGCTGGAAAATATGGAGAAACGAGTCAGAAGATTTGTTTATAGCATTCCTTAATGATATAAGAACTGTATATAGATAACTGTACATATTACTTTAATAATTGTGACGTATTTTTAATAAAAAATAAAACAATACACCAATCTGCCTCTATTCAGTTTAGCTAAGCTTATGTTAATTTTAGAGATAGTGTCAGGGTTATTGTCATATCAAATCATAGATTTGGTTTGTATTTTAAATGGTAGACCGCATACTATCAGGAACGTAGAGACAGTAGTATTCGGTAGACCGCACACTAAAGTAGCACCGGTTTTTCTTTAAATGCAATATATTGTAATTACTCTTACCTTAACCACATAACATTTTGCGCTGAATATATATGATGAGAAAAACACCCAAGAATACATCGTAGATCAGCAAACCAGTCAAGAGCAACGTTGATACCTTGAGGCTGGGCAGACGAACGAAGGCTATGAACGCCACGCACAGACCATTCCCATGGCGTCCATCAGCAACCAATGGCCTGTAAAATGTAAAAAATAAACAATATTTAAAATTAATTATATTAATTTCTTTAATTTATTCTTTTTAATTAAATTTAAATTTATTAATATATATTTTTATTTTAATTTAATTAATTATTAATTTAATTAAACTATTTCCATCATTTGTAACACTTGTAATTCTACACTAATAAAAGCAATATGTTTTTTGTTGTTTCTCTATGTTAAAAAATAAAGCATACTTCTGATGTTAAGAGGGTGGGACGAGTATATTCCAATTTTTTTGACGACACAGTCAAAATTAATTTATTAAAATTAATGGTACATTAAATCATAAAATTTAAAAAATATTGTGTCCAATTTTGTTAAGAAATTCTAAATACTGCAATGGCAACAAATATTTGAAAGCGTCTCGGAAAAAAGTGAATTGTGGTGCCCATGATATCTTGGTACTGGATCAGGTGAAATAAAAAAAAAAAAAAATTCGTTCGTTAGATCAACTTTTCCCCAAGTATCACTAGGAGTTTTTTTGAATTTCAATATTTTACTTTTGGGAACACTTTGAAGTAGAAAACGCGATTTTTGAGAATAAAAATCGGCCTATTTGTTTTATAGAAATTAGAAAGATAATTTTCTAGAAAGTTGCGGCAACTCCGATTTTGACGGGGTTATTTGAGGTGCTGGTCACGAACTTTAAAAGATTTTTTGAAAACGTTTTGTTCTTGAAGATATCCATCATCAAAGTTTAAGTTTAAACTAATTTTTTTTAACTAGATTCGTCCTTCTTCTGAGCACACAATTCTTGTGTTAAAGTTGAGAGTGGTATAATAATATTTAATTTTAACCCTTTTAAAACTCTGTTTTTTACGTATTTTACATTATTTTTGCATTAAATTGCATAGCTTTACTAAATAATTTTCAATCTCAACTGGCTATGATGGCACAATGTATACATGATCGCAGCGTTTTTAAAGTGAACTTTCAGAAATTTATTTTACAAAAGGTGTAAAATATACAAAAAACGGAGTTTTGAAAGGTAAAAATCAAATATTTTGTGCCACTTTAGCTTTAAATCAAAGAATTGTGTACAAAAAGAGAATATAGTGAAAATAAGGTTAGTTTAATTTCAACTTTGTTGTTATTTTATGATATACGCAAGTCTCTCATTAAAAAAAACAAGCCATTTTGTCAATTCTATTCTTTGAATTTTATTTGGATAGTCCGGGAATGTATGGTAAAATAAATTTGTAATAGGTCTATTTTGATTTTGTTTTATATTTGATTTCAAATTCAAGAAAACAATTATTTATAAATTCAAGAGGATAATTATTTTGAATTAAAAATATCTTTAAATAACCTTTTTCAATAAAAAATAATAATAATATTCGTACAATCTTTAAAACACAAAACACCATTAGATCTCAATTAACAAAAACAAAACCATACAACTTAAATGAAAATAGAAAAATGTCATTTATAAAAACCTTGCGAATGCGATAAGTTTTATATAGGTGAAACTTGTAGACTATTAAATAGGCGTATAAAAAGAACACAGATTATACATTAAAAAATTCATCAGAATTTCATAAACCAAAATCTGCACAACACACATTTAATAACAATGCTAACTAGAATAAACTGAGATGCTCTGAGTATTTTAGCAAAGGGAAACTTTGTTCAGGGTTATTCACGTTAAACGACACGGATTATTACAGCTTTATTATTTAATTTTATAAAAGTTTTTCTTTTGGATAGATAGATAACTATGGGAAGTACAATTTAAAATTATTTTCATAATGTATAGGGTGTCCCAAAAGTACAAAAAATATTAAAGTTATATTTTTTTAAATGGAAGACCCTGTATATTATTTTATTTTTGATTTCTACGTCTAAAATAAAGGTAAGTTTTATTAAGATTCAATCCACCTAAACCTTACAGATTTTGAAATATTTTGGATTTTGTGAAAATGTAGTACCAATTTTCGGCTTTAAGCTCTTAACGTCTATTTTCTATTTGTAAACCATATTTACACTAACGTGTAATAAATGATTAGGTTTTCTATTGCAACTTGTAAAAATTCACTAAAGTATACAGGGTGTCCAAAAATAAGATCAAATAACTACCAGCTTTAAACGGTAATAACTGGTTTAACTTAAATGGAACACCCTGTATTTTTTATTAAAATGAGATTTAGAATTTAAATATCTAACGATTACTTTAATACTTCCTATACCTAACTCTTTCCATTTTCATGGAAAATGCATATTTTTGTAATGTAGACCGAATTTAAGAAACTTATTGTTTATCAAGTCACCTATGCCATATTGACATGTCAGAACAGCTTAAAACAAACGATAGGACTTTGACTGACACATTTAATTAACAATACTTCAAATTTAAAAAATAATAAACACAAGTTGAAAAATATGTAAATTTACTATAAAAGATGTTCAAAATGGCGACTGTCGGCCTCTAAACATAAACGTACCCTCTTCTTAAAACCTTCGGCAACATTTAACAACATTTCGGGGTTTATGTTTTGAAAAGCGTCTTTAATGCGCTCCTTCATATTTTCTTGAGTTGTTGGAGGTATATTGTAAACGATTTCTTTTATGTGCCCCCATAAAAAGAAGTCGGGTGCAGTCAAGTCAGGTGACCTCGGGGGCCAAATCTGAGGTCCATTTCTTCCAATCCATCGATATGTATAATTGACATTCAAGAATTCTTGAACGCCGCGATGAAAATGAGGGGGCGCGCCATCCATTTGAAGCCACATCCTTCCTCGTATTTCTAAGGGAATGTCTTCTAATAGGAGAGGAAGTTCATGTGTCAAAAAATTTAAAAACATTAAGCCATTTAAATGTTCTTCAAAAAATACGGGCCTATTAGATATTGACCCAATATGCCGCCCCACACATTTACTGACCACCTATGCTGGTTATCTCTAACTCTAAACTGATGCGGATTAATATCCGAATAATAGTGGAAGTTATGCCTATTAACTGATCCATTGTTGTGAAATGTGCATTCGTCAGTAAACAGAACAAAATTAAAAAAGTCTTCATTTTCCCCCACTTTGTCTAACACCCACATACAAAATTCAACTCTTGTCTCAAAATCATTATCCGATAGTGCTTGATGAAGCTGGATTTTATAGGGATGGTATTTATGTTTTTGAATTATCCTTGAAACGCTTGCCTGGCTAATGTTGATATTTTGCGCAATTTGGTTTTGGCCTATATGGGGATTTTCAATTAAAGAAGCAATCACTGCAAATTCGGTGTCTTCGTTTCCTGTCACAGGCTTTTGTTTATGTTTTTCTTTGGTAAAAACAGTCCCATTTTGCCTAAATTGTACTAAAAGTCTTTCGAAAACGGCTTTATTTGGATGACTTCTGTCGGGATACCTTTCAGCGTAGACTCGTGACGCCAAAAAGCAGTTTTCTAGACATTCTCCAAGAATAAAAATCATGTCGATCCGTTCTTCTTTTGAATAAACCACCATTTTAATTAGTAAATTAATCGATGAGAGGAATAAAACCAACAAACCTACACCTTCACTAACAGCTAAGGTCCTGTCGTTTGTTACAAGCAGTTCTGACATGTCAATATGGCATAGGTGACTTGATAAACAATAAGTTTTTTAAATTCGGTCTACATTACAAAGATTTGCATTTTCCATGAAAATGGAAAGAGTTAGGTATAGGGAAGTATTAAAGTAATCGTTAGATATTTAAATTTTAAATCTTATTTTATTAAAAAATACAGGGTGTTCCATTTAAGTTAAACCAGTTATTACCGTTTAAAGCTGGTAGTTATTTGAACTTATTTTTTGACACCCTGTATACTTTAGTTAATTTTTTACAAGTTGCAATAGAAAACCTAACCAATTATTACACGTCAGTATAAATATGGTTTACAAATAGAAAATACACGTTGAGAACTTAAAGCTGAAAATTGGTACTACATTTTCACAAAATCCAAAATATTTCAAAATCTGTAAGGTTTAGGTGGGTTGAATCTTAATAAAACTTACCTTTATTGTAGGCATAGAAATCAAAAATAAAATAATATACAGGTTGTTCCATTTAAAAAAATATAACTTTAATATTTTTTGTACTTTTGGGACACCCTGTACATTATGAAAATAATTTTAAATTGTACTTCCCATAGTTATCTATCTATCCAAAAAGAAAACTTTTATAAAATTAAATAATAAAGCTGTAATAATCCGTGTCTAGATAAGAAAAAAAGCAACCTATTTTTAGTAGATTTTTTTCTTGGTATCATTGGTAGTTCTAGTATTATAAATAAAGAGGGGTAAAAAGTTTGAAACCTGATCGACGTTTGTAAGGTCATTTTGAAAATACTAAACTGATCATTACTTTTTATTTACAATCAGAAAGCTACACTATTTAGAAATGCTATAAAGGCTATATTTTATTATCATTAAACAAAAAGTTCAGAGAAAAATATAATTAATGAACACGTTATACGGGTCGGTTGATATGTATAAAAATCCATATCATTAAAAAAATCATGAAAATCAATGAAAATTTAAGTTGTTTACAGATATCTTTCCCCTCTAAGAATATGTTCTTCCTTAAAGTGACACTAGCCCTCTCGATCAGTAGAAAGATATAAAAACTAGCACAGCCAGTCTGTGAACAATCTTTTAAATCCAGTGCAATGTGTAACACATAAATCAACACTTCTACCTTCAAACTGTAGTAACATCCTGCGAACAAATCAAAAATCAACATTCTAATTGTGCTTCACAAGATTAACATATTAATTATTTTTACCACTAATGTTAGTATTAATAAGAATTTAAAATATAGAACCAGCCTACATATTATGATATCATTGAATTTACGTTTCTTAAACACATAATAAATATACTGATGTGTGTTTATCTGGAATGTAATAAAGAATTATCTAAATATTTATATAGGTTGGGAAACCTTTTGTTTATTTATTAATAAAATGACTAATTTCAATGTTTAATTAATATTGCAGCGACGATTTATGGTGTTTAAAAATATTCTATTTCAATTTCTATTTTTTTTTTCTTGGTTTTGGTCCCTTCAGGTCCAATCCACCACCTCTCCTTTTCCACCATGCTTCTTCCAGGCTTGGTCGGCGGAAAATCTGTACAACGAGCTCGTAGCTCCCAGAAATTCAAAAATAAACAAATACTTCAATAATCGATGCAATGCATAAACTGCCGGCTGCCAAACCAAGATCTGCTAAATTATGTTACGTATAACCTTCACTGTCACTATTGACAGTTCCCTATGGTACGCCCATCTACTTCCTGCCACAGAATAATCTCTCAAACACCACCAAACAGGATACCATCAGCTTATAGAATCTTTCGCTCACAGCGCTTAGATCCAGAAGAAAGATGCCGCCAATTTAGCGTAAATCTTTCCTTGATCCCCGAAGGTCAAACGTTCGTAACACACCTCCAGCTGCCACTTCGGGAAGAACTTTGTAGTCCTCTACGCACGTCCCCACTCGTCCGCTGAAGGTCAAACAAAGAGCCTTAAAAATATTGCTTAAACTACTTCTACCCTAAGTTGGTTGGTTTGAGGCGGGGTTGGTCATTCGACCATGTTTCCACTGCAGCCTATTGGCTTATGTCACCACCTCCTAGTTACAGAAGTCCACTGCCCTTTATCAGGTTTAGTAGATTTCTGCCAAGATGTTCATGCGGGAGCGGGTTCCCGCTATGTATATTCCCAACTAGACTGTGTCTTTTGCGTGTCAGTGCAATGCAGTTGTATATTATGTGTGAGGCTGTTTCCTCCTCTTCCCCGCAAAGCCTGCTTGTTATGGGTCCATTGTAACTGCCCATTTTTGTGCAAATGTCATGTCAGAAGTCCTACTACTTGTCTTAGCTGAGTGCGCTCCAGCTGGAGGACCTCAATTTTTAATTCCTTAGAAGGATCGCCCAGTGCCTCCTTAGCATGTCTTTGGCCAGGTGATGTATGCCAACCAGCAAGATGTTGTTGTTGAGACCATCTGCCTATCGTTGCTTTTCGTCACCTGCTAGCTCGCTAGTTCATCTGCTTTTCATTGCCTTCTATTCCCGAGTGTCCAGAAACCCACAGAAGTTCTATCCTGTTGTTCCTGGCGGCGAGCTCTTAATACTATTCAGGCACTCCATCGTGATTTTGGATGTTATACGATGGGCATCCAAGGCTTTCACTTCAACCCTAGAAAGCAGAAGATTGAGGAGCTCTTTACCAAACTACAGCGGCAGTATTCTTGGCCATTCGCATCATTCACGATTGCTCGTCATCCTATGATAAATCCCCATGAGATGCGAGCGATCCTGAAAATGCGAATTGGTCAATAATACAACCGCAGATGTCGTTTAATTTTGACTAAATGCGACCTGTGCGTGAAACTGCAGAGTTAATCAGAACGACTATTTATCTAGGTCCCTTGTATAAACACGCTTATGCCATTTAAACCACAGTAGTCAAAGATATAAGCTGACCAAACATTAAGGTTGTTACGCCAACAGAAATTTTCTGCGTAAATCCGAAGTGGTTGATGATCCAATCGTGTTATTTTTGCAGAAAAGGATATCCGTCAGCCATATTCTCTTATAGCCTAATGTATTAAGCATGTACGTAAGCATTTAAAAGAACAACAAAAGGCCAAATATTTGTATGACAATGACTATATTCAGAAGATTTTATAAGAAAAAGGAGGAGCAGACCGTGGATTTAGCATCTTTGAAGATGATAACAAAAGTGGCATCATTGATAAAGACAAAATATTATTTGTACAAATATTTAATAAAAATGTGCTTCTTTTTTCTTTCAGAAAGTTTTCAGTCTAATATAAATATTACATTTTTTTTAATCAATTAAAATATTTTGCAGAAACCTAATATGTCAAATTAAAAAAATCCCCTTTAAAACCCAAAAGAAAAAATATTTTTATGGTATAATATTTGTCTTTATTATAAAAATACTAATGAAAACATTTTTATAACGCAAGTATTGTTAAAAAAATTATCGTTTTTTACTATGACAATTAATAACAAAAAGGGATTTTCCAAAGAACGTCTTGATTATTCTTGGATGCTATAAATATCTTGGACTTTGTACAGAGTGTCCCATTTTGGTTGCAATTATTGGTATCTCAGTTATAATATAAAGATAGAACTATGCGTTTTGCGCACCTGAACTACTTTTTTGTGTAACAGAAAATGCCACAAACAAAGCCGTC
>JACEGR010009619.1:0-25054 GCA_014170235.1 Listronotus bonariensis
CAACTCAACTCAACTCAAACAATTGCTTTATTTGTCTTTACATTAATTACATTTTATTTTATCTACATATACATTTTTTCCTTCTTCATTTTTTCCTTGTTCAGGACTGATGAAGAGAACCAGCCAGGAGGGCCAGAGCTGATGGTTGCTCTTGTGGTAGAATAAAATAATCATGATTTTGAAGTATGAGCGTTTCCCGAGTGATCTTACAAACGCTTGAACAGTTTTTATACCAGGGTGGTTTGTAGGTTATTTGTTTATTTTAGTTAAAGTGGTTTTGTAGTGTGGTGTTTTTGCAGGAAAATGCTTTGAAAAAACCTGCTTGATTTGTTTCAGGTACGCGTACGCGCGTCAGAGACCAAGTTGTGTCACCTTGGTGCATTCATTCTTATTTACACATGATTCATTCATTCAGTGTTTATGCATTTATTTCATTCCCAGTCATGCTTTCCATTCGTTCAGACCATTTACAAATATATACGTATATATAGGTCATACATACATATATACATACATATACATATACATATATATACACATATACATACATATTTATACACACATACACATGCACATATACATAGGTTGTCATATTTTATTATAATACTTTTATTGTAAAATGCCAGCTATTTATTTTTTGTTTAAGCAATTTATTATGTTTTAGACTGATGTAGTGCAGTAGGTGGGGCATAAGAGAGGAGTTTGTGCCTTCTCTATGCTTTCGTTGTATGGTGAAAATTTTTTGGTGATTTAAGGATAGTTTATGCTTTATAGTAGATCTAGTTTGCGTTGTCGTAATATAATGGGAGACGATGGTATAGCGGCTTATGTTTGACTTCATCTTGGTCACGTATATTAGTTAAGTTTCTTGTTAGTGCCGATATTGGTGCTTGTTTTAGATAAAATTTATTAGATACGTTATAAATGTATTCGTCTATTTTTTCCATTTCTGCCATATTGTGCAGTGCATCTATTCTCTCGTATCGGTTAGATGAGTAATACATCTCAGTATTTTATTCTGGTATCGCTGTAGTCTAACCATTTGAGTGATAGATACACTGCACCAGCCACGGAAGCAAGTATGTTATTACTGGGCGTATAATTTGTTTATATATTATACGTTTATTTTCAGGTGACAAACTAGATCTACTAGAAAGCATAGCATATAGATTATTCATAGCAGCATACGCTCTATGTAATACATGTGTTATGTGTTGCTTGAACGAGAGTCTCTCGTCCAAGATAACACCAAGATATTTCATTGATTTTTGCGGTTTTACAAAATTATTATTTATTTTGAGCGGTATGTTTATTCTATTATTAGTAAATTTTTTCGTAATAATTAAGCATTCACTCTTCGTCTCATTCACGCTAATCTTCCATTTATTCCACCAAGGATGTAAACAGTGGAGGTGATTTTGTATGTGTGTTTTGGCAACATTTGCGTAGAACGAATGAGCGTATATTAACGCATCATCTGCGAATAATGCTACCCTGGTTGAGGGGTATTTAGGGAAGTCGGCGGTAAACAAGTTGTACAGTTTAGGGGACAGGACTGTCCCTTGAGGGACACCTGCGCGTATTCTGCGGTTGCTGGATGTTGAATTTTCGACCCTAACCTTAAATTTTCTGCCACTTATGTAGGAATGCATAAGTTTGACTACGTACATTGGTAACTGATGGTGCACTATAAGTTTATGCATAAGTCCCTTATGCCATACTGTATCAAAGGCTTTCTTTATGTCGAGAGCCAGTAATACAGTATTTTGTTGCATGTTGATCTTATTAAGTGCTTCTTGCACGACTCTAAAAATAAGCAGTGTAGTATTATGCAAATCGCGAAATCCAAATTGTTCGTCTGGATAGTTAGGGTCGAAATATTCTTTATATGTGCTTAATATGGCTTTTTCCGTAACTTTAGAAAGGCCATTGGTTAGCGCAATCGGTCTATAGGAATCCGCTTTTCTAGGATTCTTCCCTGGTTTTAACAATGGCACTACAATGGCTTCTTTCCATTGTTCTGGAAAATATTGTAGAAAGATGGTAGCGTTTATTATGTACATATACTGCACAACTGTTTTTGTAGGTAAGTTTTTTATAAGGATATTAGAAATCTCATCAGGACCTGGAGACTTATTATTTGGTAAGTGTGCTATCATTTTTATCAAGTCTTTAGGCCTGATAAGAATTCTAGTAAGGATTGGGGGAGGGATGGGGTAAATTTGGTGTATGATGGAATTAACCAGGGTAGTTATCTCATTATGTTCTACGCAACTGTTTGGTTCCGGTTGGTATGTGTTTTCTAGGTAATTAGCAATTTCGTCTGCTTTTTGTTCGTCTGTCTGTGGTACTCCACTGTTTATTGTCGGTATTTTATTGAATTTATTTTTTAGTCGTTTGGTCAAGCGCCATAATGAGTTATTCTGTGTAGATAAGTTCACTAAGACGCTTGACCATGTTTTGTTTTTATGTTCATTCAGTTTTTGTCTGATATTTGTTTGTATTTCTTGTAGTCTGTTTCTGTCTTGTACACGTCTGTAACGTTGCCACCTTTTTCTTAGATTATTTTTAAATCTAATTAGGGCGGCAATGTCGTCCGGTATGTTGTCTTCTTGGTCTTTTCTTGTAATTTTTCTGGCAATACTGTCGCGTGCAAACTGTATATTCTCTGTTAGTATTTTAACTTGGTTATCAAGTTCATCATTGGTGTTTATATTATTATTAATTTGAGTTTTATTGTTAAGAATATTTCTGAATTTTGCCCAGTTTGCACCCCTGTAGTCCCAGATTGTTTGTCTGTTCTCTTCCGACCCCTGTCCCCCCAACAAAGTAGGAGCGGAAGGTGGTCGGAAGAGAGTTCGTCGAGTGTTTGTAGGTCCGGTAGGTCAAGTATGTTTTTGTTAAGTCCGATGTCAATGTATGTCGGTGACATACCATTCATTGGATAATGTGTTGGTTTGTCTGTCATTTTTATCTGTATGTCATGCTCTATGACATAATCGTGTATTAAATTTCCATTTGCGTTGTTTCTGCGATTATGCCATAGAGTGTGTCTTGAGTTTAGGTCCCCCAAAATAAGCACCCTATTACCCTGATTGAATATATTTGTCAAGTCTTGGTCACGTAATCTTAGGTAGGGTTTGGCGTAGCAACCGCTAATGACTGCTCCATTCCTCAGCTTAATAGAAACTTGCTCTATAAGCGTAGGAATAGGAGCTAGCGGCACGTGCGGTATGTTGTGCTTAATTAAAAGCGCTACACCTCCCCCTAGTATTTCTGTCTTGTCTGTATGTTGTATAGTTTCTTATTTTCAGTTTATTGTTTGCGTCAAACTTGGTTTCTGTAATTATAAAGATATCGATCTTATACTTAGTTAAAAAGTATATTACCTCGCCAATTTTATTTTGGAGGCCATTGGCGTTCCAATGTGAAATTTTAAGGGTTTTAATTATTTAAAAATTGTAGTTTTCTATGTTGCATGTAACAAAGTTAGCTATTTTTAGGCCAAATTCTAATTTATTCATAGATGCTCTATTTTTTATGATGTTAGCTAGATCGTTTAGAAATCTCATTAATTCTGAGAAATTAAAATTTGTATTAAGATTTGAGAAACTGTTCAATACGTTGGTAAGTTCACTAACCTGTGTGGCAGGTACGGTGTTATTGTTGTATGTCCCTTCCTGGTTGGTTATGCTGTGTAATGGAGGGAAGTTCATAGCGTTGTTGACGATGTTGGGTGTTTCGGGGTTGGGGCGGCTGTTTGCCCTTTGTATAGTTGGGCCACTTGCTCTGGCCGATGGTGGGCCACTTGCCCTGGCCCTTGTCCATGCGTTTTCCTTTGGTATAGGAGCGTCTATATATTTTTAGCTGTTGCCAAATTATTTTCTTGGATTTTCGAAAGTTTGTATAGGTATACTGGACATTTTTCGTCGGTTGATTTGTGGCCTTGACCACAGTTGGCACAACTTATAGTAATTGGATTTTGACAGTTGGTTGTGAGGTGGCTTCCTCCGCATGTCATACATCTTGGAGCCCTATAACAGTAAGTGGTAGCGTGCCCCCATTGTTGGCATTTTCTGCATTGAATAATAGGTTTATTGTTAATTTTACGTTCCCACTTTACTGCTACGTGGTTCAGGAATCTTACTTGTTGTAACTTTTTGAGAGTAATTTCTGGTCCGGTTACAACCATATAAATCGGTCTGTAGTTCGTTCTTAGCTCGAAAATTTTTCTTGCTTCTATATTATGCTCATTGTACAATTGTGTCTTAATTTCTTCAGGCTCCGGTCTGTTGTCAAGCCCTTTCAGTATAAAAGCATGTGTTTTATTTTGTACAGTGGCGTAGGTATGCCATCTGTTTTCCGGGTCTTGCTGCAGAAATTTCGTGAACTCTGTATATTCGTCAATGTCTTTTGGTTGTATAATTGTCGTATTTTTGAATATGCTGTTGTGTAACCTTTCTTTAGTTTCGTGTTAAGTAGCTTGTGAAAGGTTTCGGCATCTTTTTTGTCCGCTATTATGCCTTGTAGTATAATAGGCGGGGGTTTGTTTGACTTTTTTCTTTCGGTGTTGCTTTGTGTATTTGCATTTGTGTTAGCGTGCTTTTGTTTGGTTTGTTGTGGATTGGTTGGTTGTTGCCGTTGCTGCGTTGTTGCGTTGCTTGTGTCCATTAGGGCATTTTCTTCGTCGTCGTCTTCTTCTTCTGAATCTTCCAGGTTTTGAAATTTGTTTTTTGTCGATACGTTGATGTATACTCTTTGTTTAAGCTTATCTTTGATTTTAAAATTTCTTAGTTCGTCTTCCGAGCTTGTTCCGGAATGTTGACGTTTTTTGGTGTTGTTGTCTTTTTCATTTTTGTCTTTTTGATTATGTAATGTGTCGCTGGCGTTGGTGTTGGTTGGGTGTGTTTCATTATTGAGGTTTAGTTTTAGTGGTTGTGCTATAATTGAATAATCTGGGTATATAATAAAGGATATAAACTTGGTCAGTAGTTTTATTGTCAGAAAATATAAGAAATTTTTATAAATATTTGTGTCGCGGTATCTCATACTGCTTCGTAGTCTCAGTGTTGGAATTTGTCAGAGTAGCCGTTGAGAATTAATACAAATTTTACAGTAAACATAAAAAACAAAAAAAAACTATGTACCTACTATCGGACAGTTTAATCCAGTCATCTGGATAACTGAATTGTTAATAAATTGATCCTGGGGTGGGTTTTAATTATATGTACATGAGACGAACCTAATGTGGATTTTTCTGGTTTTATGGTTGAAACTGTTTAAAATGCTTTGCTCATTGTAAATTACAGTAAAGGAAGTAATTACCTATAATTTAAAATAAATGAAGTTCACAAAAACAAGTTGATAAAGATATGAAAATTTTAAAACATGGAAAAACAGTTGATTGTCCATTTACACTTAGTTAAATCACCGAGTTTTAAAAAGGCCTAAAAAGGTTAGTGTTTCATAATTACCTTGTTCAATAAGTTTTGGATAAAAATCATAATAGGAATAATGCTTAGCTTTTATTTTTTTACCCATTTCAAATGATTTATTACGATAAAGGTGATTTATAATAAGTATGTCTTATTTAAATCAGTTACTTTACACTTAAAAAGTTGCATATAAAGAAGAGGTAAGAAATAAATATTGTGTTTATAATTTTATAGTAATTTAATTAAGTACGATATTTATTTTAAGAATATGTTATTTTTACCAGTGACCCATCTGCTTAATTTTAAACATGCTAAAAACAAAGAATATACAAAGATTTAACCCAAACTACCTACCGTACTGCCGGTTTCTTAGAAGATAGCCGACAAATTTCTTGTTGACTTTTAACGGCTTGGTTTGTTTTAACAGAACGCTCGGTGCAAATACATCTTGAAAATTGAATTGTAAACATATTTTAAAAATAAATATGTAAGCCATAGTAAATTTACAGACTAACACGTATATATTTGAAATTAGTTTGGCACATTTAGATTTATGTCTTTTTAACAAGTTAGTTCAAATATGAATTTGTTAGCTTTGAAATCAAGAATTTTGTGGCGTAAGTTTTTGTAGTTTTTTAAATGTAGTTGTACCCTAATTTTTTTATTTAAGAAGTTTTTTAAAGTTGAAAACCTCACCTGGAAAACCAGATATGTCCATTTTTTAAATTTTCCGAAAAATATAGTAATATTTTAATTAATTATACGGCAAATCTGCCTAGAATCATAAACTTTTAAAATATTATTTTTTGCATCTTGCATGAAATGTTCTCCTAAAATTTAAAACAAGTAATATCCAAGAACAAGTTCTAATTAAAAAGAAAAAGCTACAAATTTATGAATTCCGTAATGCTGAAATATTTATTGCAGAGAAAATGGCATAGAAGTCAGGGAAACAAAAAACAAAATAGTTTTGTTAGCCTTAAGACGACGATAATAGTCCAAGAGCCCGTGAGCGGCAGACCTTCGTTATTTTGTAAAAGCTGAAAGTGTCCCAGTTCAAGTCCTCAACATAAGTGTTAGTAGCAATGGTAGATTATAAAGTTTAACTCATAGTGGCGTTGCCAGGTACCAGATACCAAAAGTTAATAAATTGAAGCTTGACTTTCGTCATTTTGTAAAAGCATGTGCTGACAAACTGCAACCACTTTTTGTTCTGATCCCAGTTATTCCAATAAATGTATGTCTTAAGTCAAAATTCTGTTATTATTGGGTTAGTTTTACCATACGCATACCCGCATAAAAGCCCAATGGACCAATTCCAAAAAAAAAATTAACTGGCATCATCAGTTAAATCTCTTTTAATTTTTTATTATATATATATATATATATAATCTAATCTTGAAAATGGTTAGTATTTTTGGGATAATACATTTATTAGGTTATGTTTATAAGAAAAGTTTTTGGTATTTTTAAAAGGATGTTCTAATTTTAATATACTTTAAATTTATACAAGCTTGTCTGTTCATCGTTTTCTAAATCTGTTACTTGAATAATGCTTATTTCATTTCATTATTTGATAAAGACTGGAGTGGCCTACAATGCTGGCTTTTCTCCTATTGAAACAATCTTTTATTTTTCTGTGGAATTTAAAACATAAAAGAAATAAATTAAAAGAAAGCCGAACTCCATACAATTAATGTCTTCGTACAGATAGATACAACTTGAACATTATCATCATTTGTTTTTATTCAACCCATTTTAGTTTAAATTCATATTCTAAGTGTACATGGAACGTTTTAATGCGCATTTGTCAAATGCAAATCTGAATAATACGCATATGTATACGCATGACAATTAATTATTTTGGTACATATATTGTTAATGTAAAGCGAATTAAGATAATAAAAAGATTTAAAAGCGTTTACAAATGCGTTCAGGTTATTATTTGACTTATGCGCCTTAAACAGCTTGTGTATACTTGGTAAAAGATTATAGAAAAAAAAAACTGGCAACATAGGTCTTTCACATTTTGTATCATAAAGAAAACCACAAAATTCATGGATGGATGACCTCATACCAATAATTACTGGCCATCCTGGGCACATTTTTTAAATTAAGGGTACAGAAATCGCTGCATTTTTTTATGATTTAATTAAAGGCAAAATAAATAGGCTTCTTTGTTCTTAATATTAACATGAGGAAGAATATATAGCTTTTACTATTTATTTAAAATAAGTCGTAATAAGTCTTTTCTTAAAATATTTTTTTTTCTAAAACTGGCTTTTTCTAAAATTCACTAAAAAGAATAAAATAATCTTTTATTTTAACACTTTAGTTAATCTCATTACACAATTTAAATGATTTAAAAGCTTTTCGCGAGATTTAAGTACTCATATTTCCTTACAATTAGTTTGAAAATTTGAAAAAACTAAAACCATTTATCTAATTTATTTGCTTATCTATGCAGGTTATTCTCAAGACAAGCTTTAAATTAATTTAATTGTATAATGAGGTTACATGTTAAAAGTAAAAGTTCTTAAGAAAGAAAACGTTTATTTTATTTTTTTAAGTTAATTCTAATAAAATCTTGTTTTAAAATATTTTTTTAATTTTTTACTTTTTAGTTATTTCTGTGTTTATTTCATTTAACACATTGCTGTTGCAAGTCGTTTGACCATATTGTAGAAAAGCATAAATAACTTCAGTCTGCCATATTTAAAGTAACTCTAAGCAAGAGATTCCATATTGCATTTGAAATATCCAGTTCACCATCTTGGGTGTTTGGTCATGTAGCGTTTAATATGGTGTTACTTTATTTTTCGAGGTAATCTTAGCAAACCCTTTTATTTGGTACCCATATTGTAGAAATGCATTAAAAATAACTAGTCTCTCATCTTGGATGTTCCGTTATGTTGGATTTATAGTGACCTAACTTAATGGTGGACTTAAAAGTCCACCATATTTAATTTAGAGTGACGTCACTTTAGTTTTCGAGTTACTCTCAACAAGCCCTTTTATTTGATAGCCATATTGTAGAGGTATATATAAATAATAGGTTATATGTAAAAATAGCTAGTCCGCCATCTTGAGAAGTGCGCCATATTGGATTTTGAATGACGTCACCTAATTTTTTGAGTTACTTTCGGCAAGCCGATTTATTTGATACCCATATTGTTGAAGTGTATTAAAAATAACTTGTCCGCCATTTTAAGTGTACCGCTATGTTGGATTGTCATCCAAACTTAACGTGTTCACAAAATTTCAGCCTAATCGGTTAAGGATATATGCCTCAAAATTGAGTTGCCAGATTCCACCTGTTCATACATACGTACCAAGTTAAATAAAAGCAAATACTATAATTGTCTTTCAAAGCTTGTAAAATAAGTAAAATTATATGTATTTAAGTTTGGTTATTGGTAAATGGTTACAGAAAAGGTTAGAAATCAATATTAAATAAATGAGATATTAAATATCTGTAATAAATAAACAGTAAAATTTGTTTGCCTATTAATAAAGTATACTAATATATTTTATATTCTTTAAACTACGGTTATAATAAACGCAAAGAGTAAAGAAAATTAATTATTAACAACCTTTAAAGTTACTTCTTAAATCACAGCAAAAAACAAATAGTTTCTAACTATTTCTGCGACTTAGAATGTGTTTTTAAAGCCACTTAGTATAGTGCTAGCACTTATCAATGGTACACAATTAATATTTTATTACTCATTAAAATTCTTTAACAAGTTATAATTAGGAATGAAAAAAATTAAATTGCCTTTATTATTTTGGAAAAAAATTAAGATATTTTAAATAATAAATTGCAGGTTTTTGGGCTATTCGGCCGTCGTTGTAGATTTTGTATCCTTGACGTTTCGCCAGCGCGAGTTGTTGGCATCCTCAAAAGTTCCTAGTAGACTACTTGCGTACTACTATGACAGTAGTACGCAAGTAGTCTACTATACTTTGGCCACTATAAATTGATAATGAATACCTAGTAAGTAACTCCGGTTACTGTAGTTTTAAACCAATGAAATACGTTTTTATTGTGGTAACTAGGGTTACTGACTTTTTAAACCAATAAAATACATTTTTTGTTTAGGTATTTCTCTCTCAATTTATAGTGAACAGAGTATAGGAACCTTCTGAGGATGCCAACCACTCGCGCTGGCGTAACGTCCTTGCAACAAGCTTAAAATTAGTGGTTAGATAAAAAAATGTAAATTCAATTTAACCATTTGTTTTCATTTGAATAAATTTGTTATTAAATAAGTTGGTTATAACTGCATACAGGGTTAAAAATATTTATTACAAATAACAGTGGTAATCATACTAGGTTAACAAATGGTACATCGCAACTTTTGATTATCTTTAAAACCTTTGTAACGGTTCGATTTTTTCATTAGCAATATATTTGTTTGTTCCCGTCATAGAGTTTTATATTAAGAATTTTCTCCCACCTGTATCATTGTTTATTTTGGGTATGAAGTGTCATTGATGGCTAGGTTATTTTTTTTTTGTAAAACCTTTCATCAAATATCAGAATCTTGTATATCATTTTTTCTCCGGTTTAACCTCTCGGATGATATATTTTTAGTGTTATTCGCTGGACAAAATTTAGTTGCTGTTTGATGGGTTTACCTAAAAATTCAAGATTTTCATGTTTTGTTGAGATGCCTCTCTCTTAACGCGATATTGTGGTTTGACGGTCAGTATGCATAAAAAATATAAAGTTAAAGAACGTATATACCTTGATTAAATTAAAGGAACCTTGCTTTTGGGTAGTTTCTTGCATGCTTCGCACGCAAGTGCATTTGTGTTTTTTCGTTAAGTAATTATTTCCTTTGTAAAACCAGAATTAGTGAACCTCTTATATCTCTAGTTTTGCTTTTTTGGCCTCCTATTTTCTGGATTGCTTTATTTCTTTTACATTTTTTGGGCTATCCTGTTTATTTATTAAAGTTAGTGAGGGTAGTCGAGAGGTGTGAATGTCAAGCAGAGCCATAAAAAGCAAAGGCTGTTCTATTTTTTTCTTTTGGGATGCAGGCCTTTTTGTTAAAGCAACAGTTTAGATCACATTTAGTGTTATTTTTTTAGGGTTGGTATTTTATTTTGCTGAGTTAAGCTGGCTTGAGGGAAGTTATGGCATTTGCTTGACTGACAGCAGGGTCGCGAGAAGTGTTTTTGGAAATCTGTTTTTTTTTAAATCATTCGCAAGGTATTTGGCTCAAAAACCCCTAAACATTTCTTGCTAAGGCAAGTTTTTGCCATATTGTGGAATATTTTTGTGTCAGTTAACAAGAAACAAACTGCGTAAGCAGGATTTTTAAACCAAACTGTTGTTAAGTCAACTATATAAGGCCGTCCAACAACTTTAAGTAACTTTTTACTTATTTTCCATTGATTGTTTAACTCTGCATATAAATTGGCTTTTAAAAATGTTACTAAGTTAATTGGGTATTTTATATTAATAATACAAAACTTATGTCGAAGAGGTTTCGACACAATCTTAGAGTATTTCTCTTTAAAAGGGGGCTTTCTCTAGCAAGTCCTACTTTTCTTAACCCAAAAATAGTTTGCATAACTTTAGTTATTTTTTTAGGTAATTAAGTAACTAAGATTAATAACATATTTTTCAGCTAAAATAAACTACATTTTAAATAACCATTAGACCTTTTAAACTAGACTTTCTAAAATCATACAATTATTGTTCATTGTGCAAAAGTCTGTCTGTGTGGCAGCAAATTATTTAAATTTAAGTAATTTTTCTAGAGTCAATCTGTTCAATATTTAATTATCACTTTAATTAGACCTGCAGCCTATTAAATAATTTTTCAAAATTATTTTATTCTATTTTAATATTATTGGTTTTACATATCCCGTTTTTAATTTATTTAAAGGATCTTTTTGTAAATTTTCAATAAAAATAATGTAACAAAAACCAGTTCATATGTAGATCTTTTGTTTTAAAATATAACTGGCACTGGTTTTCGTCTTACAGTTAGTAACTATACTGTTTGCTTACAGGTCCGTCTGACCTGTTCACAATAGTTTTTGTAAAAAGAATGCTTACGTCATTAGTTTTAATAGGGGTTTTTCTAATATTGTTATGTTTAATGATAATTATTAATAATTTTATTAATTTTCTTTTTAATTGACCCTACTGATATATGTATATTTTAAGTATGGGTATTTTGCTTCATTATTAATTTTTCCTTTTTGCTTATTATACGTTGGTACCTTTTAATGGGACTTGGTAATTATTAATGATATTAAATTAATTTATTGCTTATAATTCTTAATTTGATGTGCAATGTATAAATTTCAAGTTTTAAATTATGAGTTTTAATTTTTGATAGTTATTATTATTGCTAGTTGCTTATTTAAAAAATAATATTTATAAGTTGTAAAATTTAAAATGTTGAAACATTATTTTGTAATGATTCTTAAATATTACCTGCATCATTTTGGTCGAAAATACATATAAGATAACCCGCACCCTTTTACTTCTGGTCGAAATTACATGTGTTTTTAGTACGTGCTCTAAACTTGGACAAAATTACATGAGCCGTAATACTGTAATACGTAATCTCTTGATTTTGCCCATATTTTTAGTTTTAGTGATACGTTCCATTAAGCTATCCAGTTAAATAATAACTACAAAATTTATTGAACACCCAAAATATCTGGTAATTTAAAATACTTTAAGGAACACTTAATTCACCCTGTACAGCCCTCTTTTGCCAAATTTACGATTAAAAAACAAACGTTTTTTAAAGTAAAATATATCAATGAATAAGCTATATGAATATGGATGTTATAAATGTCATTATTAAATCATTTTTTATACACTTTATATGAGTCCCAAATCCAACCTCCCTTGGAATATTGTTCCCATATCTGGGGCATGGCGTCCCCCACAACTCTAAGCATTCTTGATTCTATTCAAAGAAGAACTATTCGTCTCATTAATGATCCTTTACTTACAAAAAGGCTTTCCTCTCTTGCTCATCGTCGGGCTGTGGGGGATTTATCGCTTTTTATAGGTACTTCCATGGCTTCTGCTCTGAAGAATTGTCGAGTATAGTTCCTCCACTCACGGTTCCCAACAGAGAAACTCGTGGTTCCGCGCGTATGCATCCCTATACGGTCCAACTGGACAGGCCCCGAACTTCTTACTTTGTTCGTTCTTTTATCCCTAGAGTTTCTAGATTGTGGAACCTGCTGCCCGCGGAGGTCTTTCCTTCCCCCAAATCTTCAAGTATTTAAGTCCCGTGTCAACAAACTCCCTCTTACCTCGCTTAAGACACCCACGGTACGTTAGTATTTATTATAAATAAATGTTTTAGTTCGAGGTTGTAATGTCTCATGACGCGAAGCGAAGAGAGACAATTTAAAATTTTTCCCGTGTATAATACAGCGTTACAGCATACAAACGTTTTTTTTAAGTAAAATATATCAATGAATAAGATATATGGATGTTATAAATGTCATCATTAAATCATTTTTACAAAAAACTTTTACTATAAATAAATGTTCTAGTTCGAGGACGTGTTGTCTCATGACGCGAAGCGAAGAGAGACAATTTAAAATTTTTCCCGTGTATAATACGGCATTTTTTCTTTGGCGGGAAAACGACTTAATGTTAAAAAAATAAATTATTATTAAAATATATATAGGTCCAATAATTATTTATGTAAAATTTGGGGTTTTAAACTGGTAAACGACAATAAGACCTTGCGTTACTATGGAAACCTTTAACAAAAATATTACATATTTGTCAATGTAAATTTGTGATTTGACGGAAAGTAACTAAAAGTAATTGTTTAGTAGTTATTTTATATATTATAAAGTTAAAAAATGTCTGATTGGACTTTTGATACAAGGGAAATGTAGGTTCTGTACAATAAAATATTCTTAAATTAAATATCTATCCTCAATTACGTGTATGTTTGTCCGAGGAAAAAAGTGATTTTATAAAAAGTCCCATTTTAATACCTGTCAAAAGAGATAAAATGTAAACTTTTTTTGGTATCAAAAAAATCATCCGCAAGGTATTTGGCTCAAAAACCTCTAAACATTTCTTGTTAAGGCAAGTTTTAGCCATATTGTGGAATATTTTTGTGTCAAAAGAAACAAACTGCGTAAGCAGGATTTTTAAACCGAACTGTCGTTGAGTCAATTATACAAGGCCGCCCAACAACTTTAAGTAAGTTTTTCCTTACCAACCTACCTCTATTGATTGTTTAACTCTGCATATAAATTGGCTTTTAGGAATGTTACTAAGTTAATTGGGTATTTTTTATTAATAATACAAAACTTATGTCGAAGAGGTTTCGACACAATCTTAGAGTATTTCTCTTCAAAAGGGGCTTTCTCTAGCAAGTCCTACTTTTCTTAACCCAAAAATAGTTTGAATAACTTTAGTTAATTTTTCTTTATATAATTAAGTAACTTAGATCAATAACATATTTTTCGGCTAAAATAAACTACATTTTAAATAACCATTAGACCTTTTAAACTAGACTTTCTAAAATCATACAATTATTGTTCATTGTGCAAAAGTCTGTCTGTGTGGCAGCAAATTATTTAAATTTAAGTAATTTTTCTAGAGTCAATCTGTTCAATATTTAATTATCACTTTAATTAGACCTGCAGCCTATTAAATAATTTTTCAAAATTATTTTATTCTATTTTAATATTATTGGTTTTACATATCCCGTTTTTATTTTATTTAAAGGATCTTTTTGTAAATTTTCAATAAAAATAATGTAACAAAAACCAGTTCATATGTAGATCTTTTGTTTTAAAATATAAGTGGCACTGGTTTTCGTTTTACAATTAGTAACTATACTGTTTGCTTATAGGTCCGTCTGACCTGTTCACAATAGTTTTTGTAAAAAGAATGCTTACGTCATTAGTTTTAATAGGGGGTTTTCTAATATTGTTATGTTTAATGAAAATTATTAATAATTTTATTAATTTTCTTTTTAATTGACCCTACTGATATATGTAAATTTTAAGTATGGGTATTTTGCTTCATTATTAATTTTTCCTTTTTGCTTATTATACGTTGGTACCTTTTAATGGGACTTGGTAATTATTAATGATATTAAATTAATTTATTGCTTATAATTCTTAATTTGATGTGCAATGTATAAATTTCAAGTTTTAAATTATGAGTTTTAATTTTTGATAGTTATTATTATTGCTAGTTGCTTATTTAAAAAAAATATTTATAAGTTGTAAAATTTAAAATGTTGAAACATTATTTTGTAATGATTCTTAAATATTACCTGCATCATTTTGGTCGAAAATACATATAAGATAACCCGCACCCTTTTACTTCTGGTCGAAATTACATGTGTTTTTAGTACGTGCTCTAAACTTGGTCAAAATTACATGAGCCGTAATACTGTAATACGTAATCTCTTGATTTTGCCCATATTTTTAGTTTTAGTGATACGTTCCATTAGGCTATCCAGTTAAATAATAACTACAAAATTTATTGAACACCCCAAATATCTTATTAACACAATGGTAATTTAAAATACTTTAAGGAACACTTAATTCACCCTGTACAGCTCTCTTTTGCCAAATTTACGATTAGAAAACAAACGTTTTTTTAAAGTAAAATATATCAATGAATAAGCTATATGGATATGGCTGTTATATTATATTAAATGTCATTATTAAATCATTTTTTATACACTTTATATGTGTCCCAAATCCAACCTCCCTTGGAATATTGTTCCCGTATCTGGGGCATGTCGTCCCACACAACTCTAAGCATTCTTGATTCTATTCAAAGAAGAGCTATTCGTCTCATTAATGATCCTTTACTTACAGAAAGGCTTTCCTCTCTTGCCCATTGTCGGGCTGTGGGGGATTTATCGCTTTTTTATAGGTACTTCCATGGCTTCGGCTCTGAAGAATTGTCCAGTATAGTTCCTCCACTCACGGTTCCCAACAGAGAAACTCGTGGTTCCGCGCGTATGCATCCCTTTACGGTCCAACTGGACAGGCCCGAAACTTCTCACTTTGTTCGTTCTTTTATCTCTAGAGTTTCTAGATTGTGGAGCCTGCTGCCCGCGGAGGTCTTTCCTTCCCCCAAATCTTCAAGTATTTAAGTCCCGTGTCAACAAACTCCCTCTTACCTCGCTTAAGACATCCATGGTACGTTAGTATTTAGGCTTTAAGCCTTCGTGGTTTGTCCAAAGATAAAAAAAATTACAAAAAACTTCTACTATAAATAAATGTTCTAGTTCGAGGACGTGTTGTCTTATGACGCGAAGCGAAGAGAGACAATTTAAAATTTTTCCCGTGTATAATACGGCATTTTTTTCTTTGGCGGGAAAACGACTTAATGTTAAAAAAATAAATTAATATTAAAATATATATAGGTCCAATAATTATTTATGTAAAATTTGGGGTTTTAAACTGGTAAACGACAATAAGACCTTGCGTTACTATGAAAACCTTTAACAAAAATATTACATATTTGTCAATGTAATTTGACGGAAAGTAACTAAAAGAAATTGTTTAGTAGTTATTTTATATATTATAAAGTTAAAAAATGTCTAATTGGACTTTTGATACAAGGGAAATGTAAGTTCTATACAATAAAATATTCTTAAATTAAATATCTATCCTCAATTACGTGTATGTTTGTCCGAGGAAAAAAGTGATTTTATAAAAAGTCCCGTTTTAATACCTGTCAAAAGAGATAAAATGTAAACTTTTTTCCCGTCAGGGAAAAAATATGTTTTTTTTTTAAAGGGTCGATAGGTGAGAATAAATTATATACCAGTTTACGTATAACAAAAATCATGGTGACCAGTGTAATTTACACAAACTCCCTGAACCTATCCCCAAAATAATAAAAACGTTTTAAAAGACACAGCTTCCAGTGTTTTCGCCCTTAAAAATAAAAACTTGTCTTTTAAAGCTCATTTTTTAGATTTTTTTTTATTTTATTTGAAAAAGCTAAAATATTTTTTGAGTAAGCACATGCTGAGTGTGTTTTTACGGCTCCATTTACTATTGTTGCCACGGCGAAAAATTTAAAATTGCTGATATAAACATATATTTTATATTTTATTAGTAATCAATTTTTACGATGCTCATAAAGTTTTCGTCCATTTATCTACAAATCTCATTTAGATGGACGGGAAAATTGAGTTTACTTTAAAACTGATCTCGAGAGCTTCTATAAAGACTTTTGTTTAAAGTAGGGTAAATAAAACCTAAAATAAAATTTATTTTAAATTCTGCAGTTATGCTTATTGTAATCCAACAAATCTTTTTATTATTATTTTTATGTTTTATTTTTCAAAGTACAGCTATTATAACATTATATTAAGATTAGTGTTATAGGTGGTAAAATTAAAAATAGATCTACTATATATTTTTATCTTACAATAATTAAAATAATAAAAAAATATAATTTTTGTTGATTTCTAATCAGGAAAAAACCTAGTACACAGAACACATCTTGCAACTTATTACAATAATTAGAAAAATAAGTTTCTTTAAAATCGTGGTTAAATTTCTTTATTGTGTTTGTCTTATTTGATTTATTTTACAGGGTGTCCAAGAATATGTTGGCAAACTCGGATTCATATAGAACACGTGAAAATAATGTGACAAGTTCCTATATTTGTTTCATAAAGCCCCTCTTTACAGAGAAAGGTACACCTAAAGGACGCCGCTAGAAATTGTTTTTTCTTGAATATCTTTTATAGTGCTTGATATAATGAAATACTTTTTTAATATGATAAATACAAGGACTCTTTAAAATGGCATCCTTGCATAACATTTGCCTTTATAAGTTCGCAAGGGGTGGACTAACCCTTACACAATAGTGTTAGTTATTTTTACACCCTGTATAATAAAGAAATGAAATACGTATTTTTGGGTAGCTTAAATCCTTGGCTTAAAGAAAGGTACTTTTGTAAGATCTCGATAAATTAAAGCGTTTTCGACAAAAACAAAGTTTTTGTTTAGTAGGGACATTTAAAAACATTAGGTTATTCTGTTGCAAATGGTACCATAAAAACCTAAAAAAATGTTTTTATTTTTACAAAACTAAAAAATAATGTTGCAGCATTATAAAGCGTCTTATAATCTTAAATAATTAAAGCTAGACAATGTATAAAATAAGAGGGAGCCTATGTCGAAGCGATAAACAAAATTACTGAACACAAACCTATTTAATTAAAAAATGTTGTTTTTCCGAAAACGCTTCATCTTATCGATATCGGACAAACATACCTTTTTATTAGCTTGGGGTTTAAGCTATTTAAAAATTATATTTTTATTTCTTTATATAGGGTGTAATAATAATTAGTACTATTGTGTAAGGGTTAGTTCGCCCCTTGCAAACTAATAAAGAAAAATGTTTAACAAGGATACCATTTTTAGAAGTCCTAACTAATATTTGTCATATTAAAAATTATTTTATTATACCGAGTAATATAAAAGTTATTCAAGAAAAACCGATTGCCGGTGGCGTCCTTTAAGGACACATATCTCTGTAAAGAGGGGCTTTAGGAAAGTATTTTATATGAGCTGACTGTTTTGTGTGTGTTTCTTGTGTTTAATTTTTTTTTAAATATTCTAACTATTCCTTACCCAATTTTCTTTGTATTTGGCAATATTATTAATGATATTAAGAAGGTAATTTATCACTAACTTATTTACATTTATTAGGTCCAGTATAGCGTCTCGAGAGGCAAATGAATGAATATTTCCAACAAAAAAACGGTACGCCACTGACTGTGTAAATGTGCGTACAAATTTGTGCCTTCTTAATATTAACCATACAAAAATACTGCTTTTATGTTTCTTATTTTTGTTCCGTATCTTGTTAAGGTAAGAAAAAAAATAAAATTCACCCAATTGCATATTTTTAGACCATAAAAAAGCATTGCGCGATCTTTTTCTTTTAAAAATTAGGTTTTATAATTTTTAATTAGCAATTATGTAAAAAATTAATAAATACCTATTTAAATACATTTAAATAAGGTTTACATTCAGTATAACAGTTACTAAAATAAGTGTTTTCGAAATTTTGTGTTTTTTTTTTAAATTTAAACACCGTGTTAGTTAAGGCATTTAAGACATATTTTCATATAAACTTTTCTTCCTAAAATAGGCTAAAGAATCATACGCTGTATTTTTAGCCATCAATTAAATTACACCCTGTATATTTTGTTATACTACTTTTTTCAATATAGTGCAAATAAGCTTACTTGGTTTAAAGTTCAAGTTTCAATGTAATGGGATGATTGAAAAAGAGCAAAGATCAGTTTAAAAACTTTTAGACTGTTTTTTACCATACTATTTTATTTGTGTTATTATGCAGTGTATTGAAAATAAATTTAATACTTTTTAATAACCGAAATTATTTTTAACTTTTAAACTAGAAACACACACGCATGTTAAAATTTACTCAGTGGCGACGTCAGGTTTTTGGTATAGAGGTGGTCAAGGAGAGGCCAGGAATTTTGTTATTGAATATTTATAAAACAGAAATTTATAAAAAGATCTAGGTACTAAAAAAAAATGCAAAGTAAGAACTCTGGTATTTCTTTCCACACCAAAAAGTTTTTAAAAATTTGTTTTTAGCAGTTATATTTAAATATTTTTTTTTGTAAATATACGTTAGTTACTTACTAAATCTTGATTATTTTAGCCTCTTAAGTTTTCAACTCCATCTGGTTTTTATCCCCCTTCTAACTACCCTTAGAAATATCTTATTTCAGCCATTTTAAGTATTTCTTAAGTGACATTTATAGCTTAAGTTAGAAAGTTATTTATTGCCCGATATTTGAGCGACCATTATACCATGGTCTAAAGATTTTCGTCTTGATAAAAATAATGAAGTAAAGAAAAAAGTTATATCAGTAAAAAATATTTAAGATAGTAAACTTAGCAAAAAAATTACGTATTTTTTATTTATAATAAAATATTAAATAACAGCCTAATTTTTATATATTTTGTCTTCTAACAGTTTTTTCCCTTTTAATGTTCCTGTTTCTTTAAATCAAGATCAACTCCCAAAACTTTTATGGTTTACTGAAATTCGTCTCAGGAAATTCTAACATAACAGACTCCTAACATTAAGAAAAAAACCAAATAAAAAAAAAATTTGAAAGGAAATCATACAATTTTTGAATTTTAGCTTTGTTTGGAACCGGGTCAATTCATAATTAAACGAGGGGGAGGGCCATGGGGGCCATGCCCCCCATTTAATGTCACATTCTTTGTATTTCATACATATGTAATGGCAAATATGGGCATTTTGGGTATTTAATGATGATATGCCCCTCCCTGAGGGCTGGTCCGAGGGGTGAGGGTGATCATGGAATTGAAAAGTTAGAAGTAAGGACTTTCTTTTTTGCTTTTCAAATACGTGGAAGTTTTTTTGTAATTTGTTGTGTTTTTTTTCTTCAAAAAATTAGAAAATTTTGTTTCTTTCTAGGGGCGCCAAGATTTTTGTTTTTTGGCACCTTACACACTTTTTTCGGCCTATGGCCCCCCTAAGAAAGTCGATATGATCGCCCCTGGTTATGTCGTATCGTGTCGTGTCATGATGCTACAAGAATTTACAAAAATCAGACACCTAATTTTTCATACTGATTTAATGGGTGCCGTGCATATTGATCTGACGCTGGCACTCGTGTTCACAGACATGTGGTATGCGAGCCGTCACGATTTTCGACAGGCTACAACACCGAGCGTCGTAGCGTTTTTGACCGCGCTTTGGTCTTAATTCCAACAGATTGTAAATGTTGCTTTCATCCCTAAGTATCTAAAAGTGGATAAAAACGATTTACGTCTTTAAAAGGAATTTTTTTACTGTAATATTTCCGAAATGTCAATTTTCAATAAAATTGATTTCTTAAATTAAATCCCTGTATTTTTTCTACAAATTTAAATTTTAAATTATTCTTTACTAAAAACTTTTTTCATTACAATAAAGATGTAAAAAGCTGTGTTAACTAGACTCACCAAAAAAATTGACTTTGTTTTAATGTATCAATAATTTTGATACAAGGTAAAAAAAGGAAAATATCATGATGGTTTGAGGGCTAAATATTAATATTTAGAGGTCTATTTCTTTTAATTTAGATTTTTAATTTTAAATTTAATTTTTGCGACAAAGCTGCTTAACTATCAAGCTAAAAAATATCTGCACAAATTTCTATAGCAAGTTAAATTTCCTACAAAAAACAACATTTTTAAAAAAATTGCGGCGGACAAACCATTTTCGAATAATCTAGCTAAAAAATTGATATATTTTTAGACCTACACTAAAAAAAACTAAAAATTATAATTTTAAAAGTTATTCGTAATTTAAAAAATAAATAAATTGTTGTTTTCTTCGTTGTTTTTCACTCAGTAATAGATGGATAAATTCGAAAATTATAATTTTAATAATTTTATTGCTTAAAATATCTATATTTTATAATATATCTAAACCTATTCTAGGTTTATAGCTATTGATTATACAACAATGTAGATTTAATGTCTTAAATTAATTTAAAGATCTTAATTATTTGGTTTCACTATTAAAAATTAGGTATTAAATTTTGTTGTAAATGTTCTTAGAATCCATGTTGTTTTTTGTGTATTTATTTTTTCTTTGGGTGCTCAATTCGAAACTAAAAAAGGCTTATTTAAAAAATATAATAATGTGACGAAAATTATAAGAAAAAACGTTTTTGTAGGTAATTTAATTTCTTAAAGGTATATGTGCAGACACTTGTGTTTACCTTGATAGTTAGGCAGATTTGACAAAAAAATTAAAGTGCAAAAAAATATAAAGTAAAAAAAATAAAAATAACTCGAACATCTAATAATTTTTTTGTTACCTTTAAAAATATTTTCGATATATTTTTCAAACGAAAAGTCATTTTTTTGGCCCAGTCTAGTGTATACATTTTAAACAAATAAAAAACCTAATTAATTTATTTTAAGCGTACTTATATTTTGTCTATAATGTTCTTAGTAGCAATAATGCAAAAGAGAACAGGAAAATATACAATTTTATCTTCTACATTTTTTTTTAATTCCTTAGTAATAAAATTTATTATGTTATAAACTGGAATTTAACAAGAACCAAATCCACAGATAATTAGCTAAACTTTATGAGCAATTACTATAGTAAAATACCAGTAGGCTATAAATTATTGGCGAAACTATTTATTTTATCGTAAAACAAAACCCAAGCAAATTTATTAAACAAGACGGTTTTCCTTACTATAAGTTATTAGTAAATGGGTTTGGTTTGCGGGAGTGGTGACGTCAGCTTTTTAACACGCTTTTATTAGCTTGGGTTGTAACTATCTATCTATCTATCTATCTATCTATCTATCTATCTATCTATCTATGTAACGGAATCTTTGAGCCTAATTTTTACCAACTTCCAGCGATTCAATTTCTTTGAAACTTTGCACACGTATCAAGGACCGATGACAATGCAATAATTTAAAAACAGTATCCCGTTATCCTGATTAGGACCGCCAGGATAAATAAATTCCTTTACAGATCCTCTGTGTCTCTTGACAAAATGGCGAAGGAATTTTTAGTGAATAAACTGGAGCATTTATTTTTAAAAAAACTAATTGATATATCAAACTAAAAAATGAAAAATAAATAATAGTTTAAAAAAACTAAAAACACGCTTTTATATGCAACCGAACTAAAAATTAGAAAATAATTTTTCATTACAAAGAGTTTGTCACTTCAGAATAAAAGCGTGGGGTGCTTAATATATTAAATGTTATAATTATTCTATTTGCAAATATCTATGAGGGAAAAGTTATGAAAAAATAGTAAAATGCACCCCACGCTTTTACTCTGAAGTGACAAACTCTTTGTAATGAAAAATTATTTTCTAATTTTTAGTTCGGTTGCATATAAAAGCGTGTTTTTTAGTTTTTTAAACTATTATTTATTGGTCTTGGGGTGCACTATCGGACAGACATCCATTATTTTGGCCAAAAGGCAACTTTAAAATTTTAATGGCTTATGCTGTGTATTTCAAAGTAGAAACTCCAAACTACATCTACAAAAAATTATAAAAAGGATTTGACGACTTGTATTAGGCTTATAAGAACCTTAAAAAGGCATTTTAAGAATAAATGAAAATCATACAGCTAATAATAATTAAACAATACATCAAAAACGTTTTAGCTTTGACGCAAAAATTGCAATAATTTATATTCTTTTTACCCATGTAAACACAAATGTACACTATTTTATCTAATAATTTTATTAATAGCATAGTTTAATAAAAAAGTAAAAGAATTTAAAAAATAAAAGCTATTGTTGAATTTCTGATGCAAAGTCTCATGAAATCTCGCTCCTTTTGTCAAAATTTTTTATAACCATTTCCTTTATTACTTTTGTACTAACAATCTCCTTGCTAATTTTAATGGCAAGGGCAGATACCATTTTTAAAATAATTTTTAGTGTTTTCCATTTAAAAAAATATATTTTTGTCCTACTATGTATATCTTAAAAGAAAAAAGAATTCTGATGAAAGATACGAATACTACAGAATTGACCCAACAAAACAGTATTTTTATTTATTTTATTAAAAGTAAAAAAAAAATGGGGAGATGTAAATTTAATAAACTTCTAACGATAATTAAAAATTAATTATTCTTTAGATTTGCATGGTGGATTGAGATAGACATATCAAGTGTGGTATTTTTTAAAAGCCTTTTTAAAAGATCTTTTTAGTGGTGTTATAATATATAGGGTTTCATTTAAAAAAAATCATACTTATTGTCGTAGCCTGTATATACTATGAGATAATAAAAATCCGATTTTTGATTGGAAAACTGTAGAATGAACTAGATAAGCTGATATTTTAGTTCACTTTGTACAATAAAAAATATTAAGGTTAAGGGGGTGTTAAATTATAAGTTGACACCCGATACAAATAAATTAAGTTTTAGTTCCCCAAAGACCTCCTGTAATAAGACATGATTTTTTTTTAAATATTTGTCCAGTAAAAAGAACCCTATTTTAGGTAGATTGGTAAGTTTCAGAATTTTAGCTAAAAATATTAATTTCTATACCATTGTGGGCAAAAAGAGGTCCGACAATTTTTAGTGGGAGCCAAATAGATTTGTATGAAATTTGAAAATTGTGACAATTTTTGAAAAGCAAAAAAAATATATGTCTCACGTTTTTAAAACCTATACTAAATTACAAAGTGTCTTCTCCGTTCACCTTCTTAATTTTATCAACCACAAAACAAAAAAAAACAAAAAAAAGTCCCAACGCCTTTTTCAACATACTCTAAATGCATTTTCTTTTAAAAGTTTATTACTTCTATTCATGTTTTTAGAAGTAACTCTGATTTTTAATCCACCTGCCACACATATTTGCTGGCTACCCCCTCCCTCTATCTCCGCCACTGGTTTTCGGATCCGTTATTAATGAAAAACATAATTTAGAACCTCTTAGAGTGTTTAGGAATATTATACAGGGTGTTTCATAATTGCAAAAAAAGTAAGAATGTATTTTGGAGCTCATTCTCTGTAAAACAGTTATTATAAAAATAGGTCCAGAAATGCAGTCTTTCCTAAATGTGGGCTGTTAAACTTAAAAAAATATATAAATTTGCTATATCTATCCAGCTTTTATAAAATTTAATAGTGTAGTGTTTGTAGTATAAAAAGACCTATTTGATCCCAACTTTATTAAAATTATTATATTCAGTGGAATTTAAGCAGCATTGACACCTAAACGAATATTTTTGACAAAAAATTTACACCACTAACTTTTTTTAATTTTTGTACTTTGTGCAAATAAAAATGCAAATTTTTGTGTTTCGATTTTGTTTCTTATTTTACTTACTTTTAAATAAAGAATAAAACAAAATAAACTTAATTACAAATCCTGGGCCACTCAAGAAACAGGAACATTTTCAATTGGGAATTATTTTAATATTTATTTGAATAACACTTATGTAACAACAAAATACACTTTTTTTTAAGTTAAGACCATTTTATACCCTGTATCTGAGAAACGATGTATTTTCTGAACTACATTTGAAAGAAGTCTTTTTTATTGAAAAATAAACTTATGAATATCTTTATTCTTTCTTACAGTTATTAAAAACATATTGGATCTTTGCAGAAAGAGGAGTGTGTTTTTACAAAAAAAAGGGTAATTTTAATCAAATACAATTTTCAAATATATGCAGCAAGTATATTAAGTTAAAAAGATCATTTTGAGTTTATAAAAAGAATATACACTGATAGGCAAAAGGTTCGCAACATATGATTTTTTTTTATTAGGAGAAATTCAATATTTTTTCTGGTGATCGCCTCTGCATGTGCAATAACTTTTAAATCCTTTTTGAGATATGTCATATGGACAGCGGTATGGCGGAAAATTTGTAAAAAAAAACAACAAACGACTTGAAATCACAAAAAGTGGGTTAAGGCCACAAAGTATCGAAAAAAACTCTAGGGATAAAAAGTTCTTAAAATCGGAATTAACCCCTAATAAAAAAATCCAAAATGTTGTAAACTTTTTGCCGGTCACTGTATAAACATGAACCAAATCAACTATGTGTTCTCAAATCTTTATTT
>JACEGR010009620.1:0-25049 GCA_014170235.1 Listronotus bonariensis
AGTGTAATCGACATGCTTTCAAAACGGGCTTGATTTTTTGTCTAAATTATAGTTCTAAATATGTCACTAGAGGGTACTGTGGTCAATCGGGATCTTTCTGGGGTTGCTGCTTATGTTGCATATGTACAAAAAATAGTACAAAAGTAAAATAGAAAATTTCAATAATTTTTAAATACGACGTCTATAGAGAACACTACCCAATTTTAATGAGTTTGTATTTAACAAAAATATGATGTTTTGAAAGAATTACGTAATGGGTGCCCAAATTCCCAAGATCACCATTATTTTAATTTTATTATATGCATTTTTCGGTTGAATAAAAAAGTACCTATTATTATTTTAATTTAGCTTCAGCTCTCATTTCCCTGAAGGAGGAACAATTCCTTAATTATTTTAGATAATAAAAATAGGAATAGGAATTTTAAACTGTGTCATTAATAATCAAAAAAAAAAGAAAAATAGAATTTTTTACTTTATCTTTAATTTTTTAAATTGTCGTTTACATTTTTGGAAGTTAAACTTTTGTTTAGTTTTTGTATATAAAGTGTCGATTTAAAAATTTTGCTTGTCTCTAAGATACAAGTAGAGTTTAAAACTAAAGGTTAGACTTGTTGCTTTAAAATATACAAAATAGAGTTTTGCAATGTTGCGAATACTTATTTGTTAAACATATTAAAAAACAAATGATTCTTTAAAAAAACTGTGACTTTCATTAAACAGTTCACTTTATATATAAAAAAATAATTGCTATTGTCACAAGGCTTTGTATACAACAATAAACAAGAATATTTAACGTTTGTGTAGAACTTATAAGCTAAGTATACACGTCGTGCAAGCTTGATTCCTTCCACTGAGTTTTAGTGCGGTGAACACTAGCAGGTAGCGATTAGACAAAAATATTTAAGTCTCGCCCACTGCTTAAATGTAGTAAATAATAAAATTTACTTTTAAGCAAGGACGTAGCTAGGATCCGCTCACCTGATCTAAAAATTGTCAAGGTGGTTAGATAAGGAATAAAGTTATGAATAAAGTATTGTACAGGGTGGCTCGAATTCGACGCTCATCATTGGGATTTCGGAAACCGTAAGAGATGCAGGATCGGTTAAATGGAAGCAAAGTTGCGCAATTTGATGCTCAATAAAATGCCGTTTTGCGTTTTAAAAATTCCGAGTACTTCCGAAGATATTCGAAAAAACCGGAATTTTCAATTTTGGTTTCTATTGTTTCCTGGCTATATTTGTTAAGATAACTTAAAATGAAAAACATGTTTTCATGGACACTTTTTCTGCTCTATAATTCAGTGTGATTAAATATTGAATCTGACGTTTCGGCTTGTGGCGACCATCATCAACTTAATTTTTAGTAATAATAGTAGTAGTAATTTCCGCTGTTAGATATCAATGAGTTGCAATAAAAAGATTACGAATATGTAATAAGTTTATTCTTTTTTTTACCTTTTTACCTAAAAACGTAGTTCAGGGCCGTATTATGGTTAAATAAATATGCAATATTCTGGTGATGGAATTTTCTGTACGAAATGTCGGCAAATATCAAAGTGGCCATATATAGTGTTTTAAGAGTGATGAAAGGATTTAATTAAATTGAAAAAAATATCAGGTCCGTATTTAAAAAAATTAAGTTGATGATGGTCGCCAGAAGCCGAAACGTCAGATTCAATATTTACTCACACTGAATTATAGGGCAGGAAAAGTGGCCATGAAAACGTGTTTTTCATTTTAAATTATCTTAACAAATATAGCCAGAAAACAATAGAAACCAAAATTGAAAATTCCGGTTTTTTTCGAATATCTTCGGAAGTACTCGGAATTTTTGAAACGCAAAACGGCATTTTATTGAGCATCAAATTGCGCAACTTTGCTTCCATTTTACCGATTCTGCATCTCTTACGGTTTCCGAAATCCCAATGATGAGCGTCGAATTCGAGCCACCCTGTACAGTGCTACATTAGGTACGCCGATATACGCTTTTCTTGAACTTCAGGAAATCATATTATTTTTTATTTATGAACCCAACAGTACAGAGTTTTTCAATAAAAAGTTTCCAACAAAGGTTTTTAGGATTCGGTAGTAGTGTAATTAGCCAACAAAAAATTGGGTAATCTAAAAAAGTAAATAAAAATTAGTTACATATACAGCGTGCCTTCGAAAGTTTTTACCAAATGAGAAACTTTTTATTTATTTACTTTACGAAAAAAATGCCTCTTTAAAAAAGTCCTGCTTGATAAGAAAATACATTTCCACAAAAATAATTGTATGTTGGATGTACAGGGTGGCTTAAAGAAGTCGTGTTACCAAATTAATATACACCGTATACCCTAGCTATGGCACAAAACTTTAGAGGGTGATTTTATAAAGAAAAGTTTCTATAAACATATGTCCGGAATTGCCTGAAATACAGGGGGTTAAAGTTTAAAAAAATCGATATTTTATAAATATATTAAATACCCCTTAATCGACTGGATTCAAATCAGATTAGAATCCGAGAAACATTTTGGTGTATTTGTTTAATCAAATCAAGCGCTTGTAAAGTTTTACCTAGATTAACTTTATTGGATCCAGTAGCGTCTCAGTGGGCACAACAGCCAATATTATTGAGAGAAAAATGTTCGCCACTGGTTTCTTATGTAGTTTGTATATTTTTTTCTATGAAGCCAATAACAATACAAATGTTTAGTGTTGTACTTTTTTTGTATGTGGTTTCGTATTTAAGATATTTATAAAATACCGACTTTTAAAAAAATAATTAACGCCTTGTATTTCAGAAACGAAGCAACTCCGGAGAGAAACTTTTTTCATAAAATGGCATAGGAAATCACCCTTTTAGTAAGTTTTCTACCCTAGTTAAAAAATACTCTAAATTTCAATTTGGAAACAAGTTTTTTAGGCCACGCTGTACATCTAACCTACAAATATTTTTGTGAAAATGTATTTTCTTATTAAGCAGATTTTTATGAAGAAGGCACTTTTTTCGAGTAGTTAAATAAAAATTTTATTTGGTAAGAACTTCCGAAAACACACTGAATAATATAAATAAAGTAATTATTACTTTATAGCCAAGTGGCAAGACTGTCTATAATATGCATAACCTCGAAGGCACGTGTAATGCATGTGTCAAGGATATACCTAGTACAATTCTAAACTATGAAGTTACCCTACTTTAACGTCAAGTTTTAAATTATCTACTAGAGTAAAAATTCCAATTTAATATAAACGTAAGTTTTACGGTAATTTGGACTAAAAACGGCGTAAAAATAACTTTGAGATCAGTCAAGTAAGTTTCAATTTAAAAAATCAAGTTCTACTTAAAAATATTTAAATAATTTTCCAGTTAAATACTTACCGGTTGAATTTTAAAAACAGATATCTCCTTTTTAGAAATATTTCCTATTTAGCAGTTTGAAGCAAGGCAGTATTTACTTTATTTCACATTTAATACGATAAAAGATCCATTTTAATGCCCATAATCATCAAAATATTGTATTTTGACAATTTTTCAAACGTCGTTGTTAACCTAGCATAACACGTCAAATTTAGAAAAGTTAAAATTTGATAAAGATGCCCATGAAAGCTGTGTTGCAAAATGACATTTCGTAAATTCCTACTCAAAATGTAAAATGGATTATTTACTATGTTTTATACAAATAAATACATTTTAAACTTAGAAATTCTTGAAATTTTTAATAATTACACATATAAGGTTTTAAATATACACCATTTAAGTAATGTTATGTGTTGTGGTGTATTATTTAGTGAATAAATATGTCAAATTTACAAATACAAATAATACCCACGTAAAAGAAAAAGAAAATAACAAAAAAAAACCCGTGATAACCACACCGAGAGAAATCGGCCAATTAAAGTCGTTAATTATTTTTTCATAATTATGACAATTAAGTCATTAATTATTACTATTATTTTTTTAATAACGCCTATAAAACGAAATTGCTATGGTAATTAAAGTCACTTTATAGGATCCGTCTAATTACTGCTATTAAAGGTGTAATAGAACCTGCAAAAGACTGCAATAACAGTTATTAAATAATATTAAGAAATTTCTATTATAATAGGTTTAATTAATTTGCAAAGTTAAGATAATTAAATTACATTATAGCACCCATTAAACCCCTTTACTAAAATGTTCTTTAATAATACTTATTAAACAAGTAATAAAAATAATTAAGAACATTAATAAAATCTATATTATGTTTAATAATTTCAATTAACCCAGTTTAAAGAAATGATAAGGTTTTTATTACGAATTAAACCGAACGTCACCGATCCTGACCGACCAGCCCTAACAATCCAGTCTGCGGGTTTATTCCATTCGTGGTATCGGGATTGTTAGCACGTTTTCAGTCTTTTCGGATACTTACCTATATCGTACTCGTTTCACGTTTGCGCAGTTAACAAAAAATCATTGTCAGGTGTTGTGTTTTATATGTCGTATGCGTAAGTGTTGTGATATGTTTTAATCGAGGTTTTAATATTGAAAATGGCATTTAAATTAACCTTGTTGGAATGGGGGCTCGAAAATTACGTATACTTAAGACATTTAAAATGTGGACAAGTTAGATTGGACGCACTCCACAAATTATTGACTTTAAATGGATCTCTTAATTAAGTTAGTTTAGCTTTACATAGTTTTTTACAAAAATTAGTCGTTTTTGTTGTACTTTTTTTATTTTCGAATAAAACATGTACACATTATGTATGTATTTTTCTTTTAGGTATCCACAGTAAAGTACCTGCAATCAGTGTCATACAGAAAGTCTGTAGAATCTTTTAAAATGTTATTATGTCGTTCTTTTTCAAATTGTTTTTACATTAGTAGCCTTAAAATTAAGTACTTTATTTAAATTGTGTTTATCTATTTATTCATGTCAGTTATGAAATACTTATTAAGTTTTTCATTTTCCATAACGATATTTCTTTTAATTTGGGTAAAAGCAGCTTATTAAAAACGAAAAAATAATGTAAGGTAATTATTCTGCAGACTTTTTGATACACACTGTCTATGTTTGGAAACTATGCAATTTAAATTTAAGAACTGTAACTCTTATTGCTTTCAAAGTCCCAATAATGTGCAGTATTTTATTTCTGTGGTAAGATGGCAAAACCCGATATGTCACGTTTGGTAAAATGTTAAGAGATCTTTTTAACTCTGATATGTCCTGAAAAATCACTATCTCAGTACAATATTTTTATTTTGCAACTAATTGTTTTTATATAAGTTGCAAAATTTAAATACTGTACTAAAATTGTGATTTTTTAGGACGCATCAAGGTTAAAAAGATCTCTCCTCAACATTTTACTAAAAGTGACATATCGGGTTTTCCCATCTTACCACAAATTTAATTCCGAATTTCAAAAAACAAAAAAAATGGTGAATGCACACTAATTAAAGTCCTTTAATTACCCCTGTAAATCGGTAATGCTAGTTTAATTAAAGCCTAGTAGAGTGTTTATTAAACTTGTTTAATTAGTATTATTAAGCTAGTTTCCAATTTGTATTATTTTTTAATTATCGCAACTCTACTCTTTAATTAAAATCTATATATAATTAATTCGGAATTTAATAATGTTTATTAAACGGGTTTAGTTGTCTTTATTAATGTACTTTAATTAAAACTATTAAACATAATTTAATTATATTTAATTAAACTTCATTAAATATTATTATTAAACAAAAGCTATAAATTGACTTTAATTACCATACTAAATGACTTTAGTTATCCCCTATTTAACTAAGAAAATTTAATAGGGATTATTAAAATTTTAATTATGGTCATTAAACGGTTTTCTCAGTGCAGGTAACATTTTAATAGTTTAAATAGATTTAGTCGTCATATTATATGTGAAAAGAAATGGGATGAATTCCACTACATATTGATATATCTGGCAACACTGTTTCATCTTGGTTTCATTTGCTCCCGATTGATATGAGCTCCCTCTATTGTTTTCTAATAGAAATGCTGTAATTTAAAACCGTTTTTTCAAAATAGTCCCGTTGTCGTTTACACACCTTCCTCTAGGTCACCATAATTTTGTAATGCCTGTGCGATTAAAAGTGAAGTTTTTTGCAGAAGCCTTGGCGGCGCCAAGGCTACCTACTGCGTTCGAAATGATTCAGAGTAAAGCTTTGCAATTTAATGGAAAAAACGGGTAAAATAAATAGAAAAATGGGGTTTTTAGAAGTGGAAATCAAATTGAGTACCAATTGAAAAGAAAGGGGTAATAGTAAATTCAGGTTAGTTTACAACGGATTTGGTTATCAATTCTGATGATGAATATCTCAGAAACAAAACAAGTCCAAAAAAATCTTTCAGATTCGTGATCAGCACCCCAAAAACCCTGTCCGTATACTAAATTTCATTAAAATCGGCGATGGGTCCGGTTTGTAAATAATTACCATTACATCCAAAAGAAAGGGTAATAGGTAATTATCTTAAAATTGGGTAACTCCGATTTTGACCAGATTTGGTATACGCAGGGCGCTGCGTCACCGAGATCCGTGTCGGGCCCTGGTACAAACAAAAACTACTGGCCCCCTTACCACAGAGAAAAAAAGTGGCACCAAAGAGCAGAGAAGCACGGGTAATTTATACAGCCTTCATCGCCCTCTCGTTGGGCCTAGGTGTATACCGGAGTTTTTGGGGCGCTGATCACGAATCTGAAAGAATTTTTATAGTCCTCATTTTTGCTATATTTCCTCCTCTTTTTGCACACAATTCCTGATTTTAACTTAAAATGTGAATGGCACACAATATTTGATTCTCATTTTTTAAAACCTTGTTTTTCTCATAGGTAACCTACATTTAGATCCGCAGTGGCAAGAAGCATTTTTCGGATTTTACAACCTCGCGCAGTAAACAAATAGATGGGTGGACGAACATGCGCACTTAAAAGCCGTGGCAAAATACACACACCGGCCCCCGTACCCTCCCTCCGCGGTCTGCCCAAGCAGCAAGGTGACGTCTTGTTGACGTCCCTTTTTGGTCATTTCTGGTCACATTTGGTCAGCAAAGACGTCATAAAATGACGACAAAGTGACGTTAAATTGACCTCCCTAAGTCACAGACAAAAGACGTCCCGTTAATGACGTCATAATGACGACTTTAAGATGACGAAAAATTGACGCATAGACTTTTTTTTAAAAGCTAAAATGATATGATATTTTATTTGAAAATTGAAATAGGAAAAACTCCTTACTGCTTGCAATTTCCTTACAAGCAAGTAGTACTGAGATGTCGCATCTCTCGGGACACTGTCCAACCTGGAGATGCAGATTTTAACACTAGCCGAAAGTATATCTTTCAAAGCTAATTGAGATCACCAACCGCAGACCGGTCTCGAACTATTTTGGTCTGGTACGGTGTAGGCGATGTTGAATAAACATAGTAGTTTATTGTCCAGGACGCCATCCATCGATAGAGTTTTTTCCTATTTCAATTTTGTAAAATTATTAGTCTTATTTTTCTGTCATATGATATTTCAGTTGGGTTTTGACACGAATCATATAATGTCAAAAAAATTTTCTGACGGGTTTTCTAAACATGACGTTCTTAGATTTTTATGAGCTAGTACGACGAAAAAATGACGTCGAAAAGACGTCACCTTAACGACGTTAAAAACATGTCAATTAAATGACATTAAAATGACTTCATAATTTTGGTCTGATGACGTCCCATGACCAAAAATGACTTATAAATGACGTCAGCTTGCTGCTTGGGTGACCGTGACGCTTATTATACCGTATTCCGAACAGAAAAACCAAAGGACGCCGTCGACAAATTCTTTCCGATAATGCGGATAGTCTGTTTGGCGTCAGGTGCGTTTGCCCTCAACTTGCTTGCGTACAAACCGGTTTTTTCACCCATGAAACGTAACTTTTGTTTTGCGCAGGTAATACCATTGGCAATCCATCAAGATCAGTGGTTTTTCTATGTCTTTTACACATTTTATTAAATAAATTGGATATGTTCATTTTAAACATCAACCATGTATAGATAATCCAAAGTTAGTTTATTATTTATAAAGTTGCGACATATTCTCAACTTTTAGGCGGTTCGCGGTCAGGGACGCAAGTAAGGGCACTCCACGGAGAAAAGTTGGCAAGACTGGGTAAAATCAAAGCTGATGATCAATCCAGTGGCGTCTAGAATTTGCGCATTTCATTTTGCATTGTTTCGGAAGTGATGTTTGTTGAAAGATGTAATTCCAAATGTTTTTATTTAAAGTAAAAGAATTTACAACTTAATATTTAAAAACTGTTGTGTAAACGGTTTTCTATAATACAATAAACTGTATATCTTCGGCACGCGACAACATGGCCGAAAAATGGGAGATGTGACGTCGTAATACGTCAAAGCAATATGGCCGAATGTCGCGACCCTATAACCGGGGTATACACGGTCATGCAAACCTAAAACGCACTTGCATAAAAGCAAATGTCAAATGAAGGTTTTTATATACACGATTCAGATGTACCTGTCAGTTTAGCGACAGTTTTGGCAACTTGAACATAAGCGTGATTCAGCGAAGATTTTTTTATTTTTGTCAATGTATTCATTACTTTTAACTTTCCAAAAGCATGGATAACCTTGGTACATATCTGTAAAATCACGCAATACATCTTTCAGGCGCCAAAGAGCCATTTTCTTTACTCAAAACCAGCAATATAACCCCGTAAACGACGGTCCTAAACTGAAAAGTTAACTGACGTGTCCTACACATGCACAAGTTTGCACGACGCGCGCCACGAAAAATCAAACTCGAACATCGAGTCACATGCCAAGCCAGATGTGGTAGTTTCCTAATACACACGGTCAAATTTGCGCGCATGCTTGGGTTTTTTGACAGATGTGACCGTTTTGCATGACCGTGTGTACCCCGGTATATAGACCGACTTTGTAGATAATCTAAGGTGACGTTCCGTAAAGTTAACCAAAGTTTACCGATCAGTAAATAGCGGTATGACATTGGTTGGACAGCGGTAATCGGTAAAAGCGGTTCGTTTTGGTACGATTTGGTTTATGTAAATTAGTATTTTGTGATTAGGACGCTTATAAAATTATTTCGTACAGTGACGTCTCAGTGAGCACCACCGACTGAATTTTTATTGTACTTTTGTATTTTTTCCGATCAAACAACTAAAAATACTTCTCCTTATTGTCATAGTGCCTTTATTTTTATTTTTATTTTTATTTTTTTTTTATTCCAAGGCAACTTGAATTAAAATATAATAAGAGCCTAAAATTAGAAAAAGTCAGTGGCGTACGTTCTTTTCTTAATAATATTAGCTGTTGTGTCCACTAAGACGCCACTGTTAAATAGTTTTAATCTAGTTAGTGCCTAATAACGGCATTATTACTTAAAACAACTTTACAAAATTTAAACCAAATCGGCTTAAGGATTTGTTTTTCTAAAACGAAGCAATTCGGACCTATGTAAATAAGACCTTTTTCTATAAAACGATGCAAGAAATTACCCCTTGAAGTTTCGCATAGTAGTAAACCCCTCTATGTATTATTTATTTATGGACTCAAAAGTAAATCGGTTTGATCGGTAATTGCAGTTGAGACCACGTTGAGACTGAAAGTCTAGAAACCACGTTTCAAAACCTTACCAGAACCAGAAAAACCAGAAAAATAAATATCTTGTTTAACTTACTGAACGTGTCGCAGTTTGATCGTTAGTTTCGGTTGATACTTAAAACCAAAATTTTGAGAAACCGCGTTTCATAATCTAATCAGATTTTAAAAATTGGATGGTTACGGAACAAGAACCAGAGTAACCAAGAATCTTGGTTAATTTACGGAACGTCACCTGAAAATCCATTTTGACATATTCCATGTAAACAGCAATATGGCGGGAAATTAAAAAAAAAACAAGATGAAATCACGAAAAGTGGGTTTAGGTCACAAAATATGGCAAGAAACTCTAGGAGTAAAAACAGCCTAGAATTTAATCCTAGCCCCGAATACAAAATTTGAAGCATGTTTTTAAAATATTTTCATTAAACTAGCTTTATTTAACTAAACTTTACCTATTTGTTTAAGTAGAAATTAAACTTTTTTTTGTTTATCTGACAATAGGCGCGTTCTGTTATTATCTCAGAGCGATCTGACCGCTACGAAACGGTTCTTTATTTAAATCCGGAGGAGAGCGAGGAAATCTTTATCGTTCGTTTATTACATCTAGATTCAATCGAGGCATTTTGACTGAGGAAACAAATTAATCTTGCTTTGAGGTTAGGTTAGTTCTATTATTTTGTTTTTGTGATACAAGAGATATCTTTGACCCCGAAAAAAATATGTTGTTTTTGCAGAAAAAGAGAAATAGAACAGCCACAAATATTTATGTTCCTATAGCCAAGAAAGGTGGCACACAAAATTGTTTTATAGTGGTTTAGTTGAGTATAATTGCCATGATATATCAGGTCTGCTTTAAATGTAAATTAATTTTGTAGACTAAGTATATATTTTATTAAAGAAAATTATTAATTGTTGAGTATTATAAGTAGTTCAGAATGGTTATTTATTTTTTTGTATTTATTTATAGCACTTGTTGCCAAGAAAACATTTTTATTTCATTTCATTTATTTATTTATTTATTTATTTACAAGCAAAACTTTTACAAATTTACATGGTTTACAAATAAATTAAATATGCACAATAATTAAGTAATAGCATAAAGTAACGTACCTACGGATAAGAGAAACCATGGCGTGCTAAAATTTTCGTACCGCTTTGGCGGCCGGCTAAGCGCTGCCTGGCGGCCAGGTGGGCATTGTTGCCAGTTTGTACCTCAACTGCGTTGGTCGAAGCCTCCTGTAAAATCAGCGGTACGGAGACACGCAAACTTACTGCGTGTATCCAAGCAAATGCGCGGCAGCGGCGTCTTCGCATTTTCGGTAAGATTATAAAGAATATTACATATTTCAATAAGGTGAGTTGTATTTGTCTTTGAGGCAAAAAAAACTAGTGGTAAGTTGCAACAGTTTTAATTATTTATAGTCTTAATAAGTTAGTTTTACAAAAGGGGAAAAATATAATTTGTTCTTAAAATAAAAACTAGGTTAACATACAAGGTGTCCGGATTTCGATGCAATTGCAGGGTATCTTGGTTATTATTAGAGATAGAGACTCTGCACTTTCCGCGAAGTGTTACTACTTCTTGATGAAACAAAAGATGACACTAATATATTTTTATGGCCTTTTTGTATTTGACATACAGGGCATTTTTTTATACGACCCTCCACGTATTTCAACGTGGAAACCAGTGGTGTACCTAATCAATTTTTTTAAAACTTTATTATTAGTTTTTACTTTTGATATAAGTTAAAGGACAACTGAAGTACAAGGAGGTTGATTTTCTGTTATGATACAGTCCTCGTGTCAACCAGTCTTTACAAAAGTATTCTTTGTACACATCTTTCGTCAAAAGCTCTTTCTTTTACAAACGTGCAGCACAATTAATACTAGAAAATAATTTCTCTCCTTTTTCATAACTCATCTTTGCTAAAATTCATGGTAGTAATTGTCAAAGAAAGTAAATATGTAACAGCTAGCAGATAAAGAATACTTAAAATTCTAAAAATGTACATATTTTTACAAAATATCTGTCCAAGCATAATACTATAAATTTTTCAACGGACGGTCATGAACATATTTTAAAAGATATATATATATATATATATATATATATATATATATATATATATATATATATATATATAAGCGTGTTATAAGAAAAGTATTTGGAAAACAGTGACGAAAGATGATATACGCACTTACAAAATATAAAATTTGCGGCTTAAAAAACCTTAGATAAATATTATTTTATGTTTTCAAAATATTCTTAATTTTAATAATATTTATTACTTTAAAAATATTTTAAAAAGGCGAATCTTTAATACGTTGAAGTAGGTAAATCAAAAAATAAAGAAAGGTAGAAGCTTTAAGTCTATTATAAGAAATGTCTATTTACTAAAGCTCTATTGGGGTAAATAATATTATACCTTTTGAAAAACCAAGAAAAAACCGATCGAGTTTTTAAACATTGTGGAGATATTTTTTAGCACCCTGTATATTTAAATTAGCCCAAACTTATTGAAAGACATTTTTTGGCCCTTTATAATCAAATTTAATACTTTTTTAATACAGTAATCTTTTCATCGACTTGGAAAATTGTTTTTCTGTATCGATAATTTTTTATTTTTTGTAAATTTATAATTTAAAGGGTTTAATATACACATAAATAGACAAACATAAAAAAGTCCCAAATATGTAAAATATTTGGGGTAAAATTATCAAATTTCTGTAGAGCAAATTTGAGTACCCTGTATATAAACAAAATATTTTCTTAAAATCGACTTTTATTTCTAGTTCATAAATGACTTAGAACGAAATCTCTAACTGCCATTTTTTAGGCACTATAAAAGCCCGACGCACTAATGAAGCACCCTGTATTTATAACATCCTGGTATGGCATAGCACTTGTGAGGATGCAAGCAATTTAGGTAGATTAGACTCCACAAGCTTGAAACTGGCCCCTTGGTATATTTTGCCGCTTTAGGTTTTTCTTCACCCAGCCTTGCAAACCGCAGACGACAAAGGGCTTCGCAGTAGCACCATACGTGTTCTGCGGTTTCTTCCTCCCTCCTGGCAGAACCTACATAGGTTTTCTTCTGCCAGGCCCATAGTTTCCAGGTGTTTATTCAGTCTGCAATGACTGGTATCTAATAGAATTAAGGTATTGTAATGCTCAAAATACATAAAAATATATTAGTGGCTCTTTATTAAATTTTATAGTTATGCAGTTTTGCCTTGTTTCATTGCTTATTAGTAAAAACTGTTAAAAAAAAATGTATACAAAAAACTTTTTATACCAATAAAAAAAAATTAATACATTTTTTTAGTAGTAATTGCTAATGAAATTAAGGAAACGCATTAAAAAGAAGGAAAAACTGTCCTTCTTTTAAAAAGTCCCTGTATTTCTACGACCCTTTAAAAAATACGAATATATTCGTTGTAACTTTTTTTTTAATTTTTAAGATTTGCAATTTTTTACTTTTTAAACAACCTACATACATAGGCGTTACTAGCCATTGAACCTGGAGGGGGTCTAGGTGGGGGGCCTGGCAATACCCTGGGAGGGACCCGGACGCTGTTAATCCGTTATATGTACACATACACCATATAGGCATATTTTCCTGAAGGGGGGTATAGCCTACCCTTAGTTACGCCGGTGCCTACTACATAATCCCTTGGTTTTTAAATGCATTTTATTACCATTTTGTTTAAAAAACCCAACGGTACCTATCCTAATGGTTTTAAATTAATTCCAGGTGATATTACCTCAATTTTATTAAAAAACTATGCAAAAGTGCGATATGCTTTTGTATAACTCTCTGTATTTTCTTTAATAAAGAACTTTTAAAGAAAAATATTTTTTAAAAACATATGAATTTCGCAAATTTGCATTTTCCCATTTTGCTTCATTTAATTTGTAAGTACCCTGTGTAATTTATTAGTTTTTAGATGCATTTACTTTGGTTATCTTAACTAGGTACACTGACCCACATTTAATTAGTTTTGACTCAGATTTAGGCCCTATTTAAAACAAACAATTGGCAAAAATGCACTACTTTTAAATAACCCCTTGTAATTTTTTTATAATTAATTATATTCAAGCTTGAGTAATAAATTTATGGGCAAAAAACAAAACGTTTTTTAATTTCATAGATATGGGACTCACGAATGCCTTTACACTTTGCAGATGCCCAATGGTTTATTTAATTTTTAAACAACCTGTATTATTTAATTGTTTTTAAATGCATTTATTGTTGTTATATTTATTTGGTATAGTGGCTCCTATAGTTTAGTTTAATAGTTTTTCATCGAATCTGGGTAAAAATACCCTTACTTAAATGAAAACTTGTCAAAAATGTACTACTTTTAAATAACTTTTGAAATTCAAATATCAAAAATGTGACTTGTTTATTTAACACTCTGTATAACGTAGTCTGCAATAAGCAGCTTAAACCAAATAATAATACCACTAAATACCGCTAAAATTCAAAGCCAAAAGTATCTGCCACCTATCTCAGAGTGAATTTCAATAACTTTAACGTTTCGAAAAACCAGCGACCGACGGTGACTCCGGCACAATTATGACCTTGTGAGCAGTTACACTGCCTTCATCGCTTGTATACTAGTTAGGAAGGAACAAATGCACAATCTGGCAACAAAAATGACTAACAGGCGCTATTTCTATGAAAAACGAATTAAATTATATTGGGAGTTTTCGCATGACCTGTTAAAATTAAAACCTGTTGTTAAATTGGCTATCCCATGATAACTCTTTATAATTTTCTTACTCTATAGTAATAGTTATAAATTGCACTAAAAAAATAATCTAATGGTATCACATCACACATATTACAGTTCAAGACGGATGACATACCTATTTTTATTTAAACAAATTAAAGGAGGAACTAAAAAGTCTTTGTCTACCCTATTTCCATTCATAAGAATTTTTGTGATCGGAGAAAACCAGCTATAGTTGCTTCTATGAAAATCTACAGCTAGAAGAGAATACTCTCGAGTTCCTTGGGGAACACGAAAATTAATTTTATTTAAAGGTTTGGTAATTAATGCTTCCATTAATTAATTTTAACAGAAAAAAATATATCAGTTTTTATTTTGCGATCCGCTAAATAGTTCAATCCCAGTCTATGCTTTCGAAGATCATAGGATTCTTGAGGAAAGTTAAACTTAAATGAAATAATCCTAGTGTACCTTTTCTATACTCTCGCTCGAATATGACGAAATAATCGTGCAAGGAAGTAAGCACCATTTCATAGTGATTTTGGTGCTAGTTAACTAATTAGGAAATAGTTTTGTTTTGTCTTTGCATTATGACTAATGCAATCTAATTATACTAAATCGTTTTTTTTTAAATTTTAATCTAGTTTTATGACCATATAGTTATGACTTTTTAAAAGAATCTAACCAAAAACTAACTAAACAAACAACTGTAGGTGCTTTGGTAATTGGCACTGATAATAAGCAAACTAAAAATACCAGCAAAGTAAAAAACCAGGTTATGTATTTTCATCTGGATATTTTATTTGCGTTCGTTAATTGTCGATCGCTCCGTCTCATCTGAAATGACGTCAACAAAATATCCTCGCATCTGAGAGGCAATTGCAGAACGCGCCTAATTAGAGGTTTGCAACACCGGTCGTACTGGCGAAAACCTATACCATATTTTTAATTATTTGCTCTAGTTGTCAAAAAACAAAAAAAATGTCTTATTTTGACTTAAACCAATAAAGTTTAGTTAAACAAAGCTAGTTTGGCGAATAAAATGGTACATTAAAACTTTGTTAAAAAAAAATACAAAAATGACAAATTCCCTTTTTTTAAATACGGATGCTTCAAATTTTGTTCTGGGGCTAGGAATAAACTCTAAGCACTTTCTACATTTAGAGTCTTTTTCTACTTTTAGAGTTTTTCCAATATTTTGTTAACTAACCTCACTTTTCGTGATTTCAACTTGTTTTTTAAATTTCCCGCGATACTGCTGTTCGTATAATAGGTGCGTTTTATTGCTGTCATTCCGAAATCGGAATGGTACGAAAATAGCGTTTTCTTGCAAATTTCACCGGTTTCTGCGGCCACCAGTCCTACCAAATATTTTGACCGTAGAGCTGGTGGAATGTTGGTTTGGAGTGGTGGAAGAAACAGCTGTTTATACATCAATGATTTTAAAGTTCCTCTTTTTTCTAAACGAATATTCACAACACCCAAAATATTTATAATTTAAATTAATTTATATAACTGCATTTATCTTCTCGTTTTGGGGCCGTCCGTGGTTGCTGCAAACTTTGATTTTTATTTTAAGGTTATGTTGACGCCTTTTTACAATTGACATTTATTTTTTTCCTTTAAACCGTTTTGTTGCTAGCAGTTTCTTTCTCAACCCAGAAGAATGCAACAAAATGCGCCTAATGTCAAAATGAATTTTAGCTTATCCGACAAGCAGAGGCAATCGCCAGAAGAAAAATCCGAATTTTCTATGTAGTTTTTCTTTATTATTTTGTGTTGTAGGTGATTTAACACAATTACAGAAATACAAGGTTTTAAGTATTTTTACTTCTAAAAACTTTTAGATTTTGTGGTCGGCAGCCGTTCGGTTAGGCGAACAGTTCCGAAGTTAAAATACCAACCAAAATAAGGCACGACCTAAAACCGACATAAGTAAAGCCAGGCACAATCATTATTAAGGAAGTCCTTATGCCACCAAGCATCTGGTGCAAGCTCAGATGTCAAAATAAGGCCGGCTTATTAGTGCCTGGCCTTATTTCATTGTGCAATATTTCTCTAATGACGCAAAACCCTGGCCGAGCATTTCAACCTATTGAACCGAACGGACACAATTATGACACATGCCATGAATGTTGTTGTAAATTGAGGAGCGTTGAGGAGCCTAGATTCAAAACCGGACAAATCCAAATTAAAATTTTTTGTGACTATCGGACAAAAATATTTTTAATTTAGGATATTATGTTTTAAAAAATCAAAGAACAAGAATTTTGTGTACAGATAAGAAGGTCCTTCTGATATCTCCAAAAATTTAATATATTTTTAATACCCTTGTGTAACTGACAGTTATTTTGCGGGTTTCTCAATTTCGCAAGAATGGATCTGTCTGGTTTCGCATCAAGCTATACTCAATTGTCTTCCAACTTGATTTTTAATAAAACCGTTTATAATTTTAAAAAAGTAAGGATATTTTAACCGTATACTATGGAGGGTAGAGAGCCCTCGTAACCCACCTAATAGGCGCGTTCGGGATACGTACTCTTTTCACTCCAAAGTGAACTCTATAAGGCCCAGTTTTACAAATGCAAGTTCAGTTCCCAATCAGCCAATGTACGTTTTATGTACGTCTTATGTACGTAACTTTAGGATGTAACGTACATCTTATGTACGTACAAAAGTACGTAGTACATCCATAAGACGTCTTATGTACGTACATTTTCCGCAAAAATGTACATTCACTGTACGTACATATTGTACGTCTGATGTACGTACGTACTGTACGTATTATGTACGTACGTACTGTACAGGGTGGGCCAAATTCGACGCTTTTAATAGGAAACTCATGTTTCTGTATGTTTTACAAAAAAATGACCCCCATTTGCGAGGCTCAAATTTTAAGCCAGATTTACTAGTATAAAGCGCAAATCGCTATCTTGCGTCGTTTACTCGCTACAGCATGTTTCTTAATTTATTGCGTTTTTTAAATCCTTTATAACTTTATTATTTTTAAATATTTTTAAATTCTGTAAAAATATTTCTACAGCAACTTTTTATGCAGATTGCAGATATGATTTTAGTTTTTTGCTTTGGTGGCACGGTCTTTGACTTATTTATTATTTTTGGAAATTTTAAATGAAACACCCTGTATATGTTTTTCAGTATTAAAATGGATCAAAAATTTCCGTTTTAAAAATGTGTTACACTTTATATTTCTTCTCACCCGTTTCGGAGATATTGCATATTTTGTCATTTATGACTGATATTGGTTAGATAGTAGGCCATAAAAAAGAGAATTATGTTTTACTTTAAACAATCTTGTTATAACTTTTGTTTTTTATTGACTGCAATGACGGGAAACCATTTTTATTAATAATTTATTAACGCAAATAGGGGTAAAAAATAGTCCTATTTATTTGGTTTTTTAAATTATTTTGTTAATATTTTGCCCTAGAAACTTTTTAATCAGGTTTTATTAAAACGTTAATATTTAATGTAACAAACAACCATTATTTTTTATATTTTAGTAAATTAAAGATAACCATGGAAAACAAATGCCAGCTTTTAGCTAAAAGGGTTTAATTTAGCTTGTGTTTGTTCTTATGATCATCTTTTACTTACCTGTAGACAAAAATAATGGTTGTTTTTACTATACGTATTAAGAAAAGCTGATTTCAAAATGTTTTAGGCAAAACATTAACAAATGATTTAAATTACTTATAAAATAAAGATTATTTTTTACCCTTATTTGCGTTATTAAAGTATTAATAAAAATGGTTTCCGTCATTGCAGTCCATAAAAATCAAAAGTTATTATAAAATTGTTTAAAAGTACATATACGATAACATAATTACTTTTACCATGTGCCTACTATCCCAACCAATATCAGTCATAAATGACAAGATATTCAATATCTCAGAAACGGCTGAGAAGCAATATAATGTGCGACACATTTTTGAAAGGTAATTTCTTAACCATTTTAATAGTAAAAATATACAGGGTGTTTCATTTAAAATTTTCAAAAATAAATAAATAAATCAAAAATGCACAACCCTAGAGAAAAACTCAAAATTATATCTGAAATCTGCATAAAAAGTTGCTGTAGAAATGTTTTTAGAAGAATAAAGATATTTAAAAATAATAAAGCATCGCCTTCTAGAATCTTAGAATTGTACTAACGGCTCATATTCGTACAATTATTCAAAACATCTAGAAGGTGGTGTAAAAAGTTATAAGGATTAAAAAAAAGGCAAGAAATTAAGAAAAACGTTGTAACGAGTAAACGACAGCAAGATGAGTGACAGTTTTCCTGTAAATCTGGCTTAAATTGTAAGCCTCGCAAATGGGGTAAGTTTTGTAAAAGCATACAAAAGCATGAGTTTCCTATTAAAAGCGTCGAATTTGACCCACCCTGTACATATTAGGTCAGTTTTCTTTGATTATAAAGTAAGCTGCTCGTAGATCGAGCGAAAAACTGGACTTTCTAAAATTTGATTTTTTGAAAATTTGAAAATAGAAAAACGTACAGGGTTTTCATTTATATCTTACCCTTGATTTTACCGCTTACTTTTAACTATAAGCAAGAAGAATAGAAAAGCGTCCTGTATAAAAGTTTCATACTTTTTATCTAATATATTTTGAGCATAAAAAGAAACAATAAATGAAGATCGAAAACCCAAGAAAAATGAAGAGTTAAACTTTTTTAAACGGGACACCCTGTATATTATGTCACCATTGAAAAGGTTTTTAGAGAAAACTTGACAAGCTTAACAATTATCTGATTTATCTATCTTTAATAGTTTTGGGAATATGACTATTTAAATCTGGATATAATTTTCATTACATCTGCAGTCTCACCTTAGTGCCGGTAAGTAGGTATACTGGAAGTTGTATCTACTATTTTCACACTTAAGTTGTCATATTTGGAGAACTATTAAATATAGATATATCAAATGTGGTATATCTGTTAAGGTTTTTAAATGACCTTTTTAATGGTGTCATAATATACAGGGTGTTTGATTTATGAAAAGGTTGACCTTTCTTTTTCTTGAGTTTTTAATGTTCATTTGTTTATTTTTTTGCTTTACGGATAATCGATAAAAAGTATGACACTTTTATACAGAACGTTTTTTCTATTCTTCTTGCTTTATTATATAGGTAAAAGTGGGTGGCAAAAATATAAATAAAAACCCTGTACATTTGTGCAAAATGTATTATTGAATTTCTAGGAACAAAGATATTTTCAGATTTAAAACACTCTGTATTATACATAAATATACAAATAGTGTCATTAATTTTACTTGTTTGACCTTACATATACCGGGTGATGCATCGCCGGGCGGGACATAGGAAATCCCATGTAATTTTTATTGGGGTCAATTATTGGCTCCCTAATTATTTTAGAGAAACATTCTATTAAAGTTTATTGATGAGCATGCAAATCTACGCACATGGTAAAAACTTTAGATTTTTCGGTTAACCCGTTTGCTAGTTAGATGCTAATATATTTTTAAAAATTGTTACATTATTATCGCCGCATATTTATGAACAACAATAAAAATACCAGTTAGCGTGACATAACGTTGTCATTTTGAAATTTAGTGCTTTATTATTATCAAAAAATCGTACAGTGAAAAGATTAAAATATGTTGGAAATAAACTTAAGATTTAAGAAATTTTTTTAATATTCCTCCATTGACTGCTAGACAATAACCCAGACGTTCATAAAATTGTCTTCTTACATTGGCTAACTGGTAAATTGAAATTTTATTGCATTTTGTAGAACTTTTAACTCATCCAGATTAGAGTAATTGGTAATTTTCTAGAAAATGGGAGCAACTCCGATTTTGACGAAATTTGGTATACGGGGGTTTTTGGGGCGCTGATCACGAATCTGAGAGTTATTTGGCGGAAACGTTTCGTTCTCGAGATATCCATCATCAAAGTTCAAATTTGAACTAAGCTTATTTTCACTATATTCCCCCTTCTTTTTGCACACAATTCTTGATTTATAGCTAAAGTGTCACACAATATTTGATTTTCACCTTTTAAAACCCCGTATTTCTACGTTTTTACATTATTTTTGAATTAAATTGCGTGGCTTTTCTTTGATAATCCGGCAACCATACATATACATAGGGCTTCATGGCAAACTGGGATTAAAATGATTCAAAGTATAGCTATGCAGTTTAATGCAAAAATAATGTAAAAAACGTAGAAAAACGAGGTTTTAAAGGTGAAAATCAAATATTGTGTGACACTTTAGCTATAAATCAAGAATTGTGTGCAAAAGAAGGGGATATAGTGAAAATAAGCTTAGTTCAAATTTGAACTTTGATGATGGATATCTCGAGAACAAAACGTTTCCGCCAAATAATTCTTTCAGATTCGTGATCAGCGCCCCAAAAACCACTGCATACAAGATCTCGTCAAAATCGGAGTTGCTCCCATTTTCTAGAAAATTACCGAGTAATTTTTATCCTTGTATATCATGCTTTTTAAATGGCCCCAGAGGAAGAAGTCGTTTGGCAAAATATCAGGAGACCTGGCTGGCCAATTTATAGTGTGATATAGGCCAATAACATTTCCATTAAAAGCATTGTGTAAATATTCCCGAACAGCCAGGGTATTATGTGCCGGGCAGCCATCCATTTGGTACCAAATTTCCTGATTTTTCCTGGATACATCATATAAAGCGGGTAAAATTAATTCTTCGAGTAGTTCCAAATAAAATTCTGCATTTAAATTTTGATTAAGAAAAAATGGTCCATTAATATGTTGCCCGAAAATCCCCGCCCAAACATTTACTTTCTGTGGATATTGCGTCCTTGTTTCGACAACTCTGTGTTGGTTTTCTTTGCTCCAGTATCGGTAATTTTGATGATTGGGGTTCAATGTTTAACGTAAATGTGCACTCATCAGTAAAACAAATATTTCTTAAAAATTCCCTGTCCATGTTTGCCCTTTCCATCATGTCAAAACAAAATTCTTGCCGTCGTATTTCATTCCCATCCCTTAGCCCTTGATGTCTTTCATATTTGTATAAAATGTATTTATGCCTTTTCAAAATCCGGAGCACTGTTGATTAATCTTTTCCTATAATATCCTGAAGTTTCCTTGAACTTACCTTCCCTTCATTTTCTTCCACGTGCAATAAAATTTCCGAGTCTCTATCATCTCTTACATTTTCTTCTCTTTGATACTACCCTAGCTTCACATCTGCAGTTATTTATCACTGTGCCTTTGGTCTCAAATTTTTTGATAGTCCCATCGACTGTTGATTTTCCGGATATCAGTCTATTCGGATACTGAGCAGCGAACATGTCTGACACCTTTTGGTAACTATTTCCTTGATAGTACCATTTAATCATCTTCTTTTTCTTCAGTAGTATAACTCATGGTTATTCTTATAGCTCTACGATTTTTTGATAATAATAAATTTCAAAATGACAACGTTGTGTCACGCTAGCTGGTATTTTTATTGTTGTTCATAAATATGAGGCGATAATAATGTAACAATTTTTAAAACTATATTAGCATCTAACTAGCAAACGGGTAAACCGAAAAATCTACACTGAGAGAAATTTCTAGCAACCATACTAGCAACCATAATTAAAGTTTTAATAATCATAACTAAATTATCTCAGTTAAATAGGGGACAGATAAGATCAGTTAATGTCATAATTAAAGTTGACTTTCTACTTCCAAATTAGTTACTATAACTAAGTCGGCTTAATAACCGAAAAATATCTGATATGTTAGCGACCATTATTTGGCATTGGTAGTGTGGTTATTAAAGTCGTCTAGTTACCGCTGTTAGTCCATGACATTATGGTAATTAAGTCATTTACTTTTTACTGCTCAATGGACTTAGTTGTGACTGATATTCAATATTATTATCAGTATTACTATATCAAAATTATTATTAAAAGGTGAGGTCAAAAATGATAGGGGTGGTAGAATGAGCCAAAATAATGTTAGTACTTCATATAAAAGAAGTTCTATCGCGCTTCCTTAGGGAGTTATGAGGTTTAAAGTTAGAATATAAAAAATAGTATTTCATTAATAACTTTTGAACGGTTGCCACAATAATAATGATATTTAGGCATTTAAATTAACTCGTACCAATGCTTTTTCCATAGGCAAATGATGCGCCGTAAGTCATAATTATACAGGGTGAGACGAATTTTTTCGTTTATTTAATGCATTTCTTACAGAGGTAAAAAATTACATTTTGGTTTGACCGTATAATTTCTCTATCAGTTTTGTACAAAAAAGGTATACTTTATTTAAATTGATACCGTGAACCGTTTTTCATATAAACGCATTTTAAATCCAGACATACCCCCATTTTGTATGTAATAAAAAATCAATTTTTGAGAAAATTATTAAAATATGGTAAAATTTTTAAAAAACAGTCTTTATTTGTGTTATAAAATTTCAAAGGCCTTTAAACACCATTTTTAACCACATTTTAATATTTTCCTCAAAAAATGTATTTTGTTATATACAAAATAGGGGTATGTCTGGTTTTAAAATGCGATTTTATGAAGAATGGTCCAAGATATCGATTTACATAAGGTATACCTTTTTGTACAAAAATGATGAAGGAATTAAACGGTCAAACCAAAATGTCAAATTTTAATCTCTGTAAAATATGCATAAAATAAACGAAAAAATTCGTCTTACCTATATATTATGAATTGCTGCGCTTATTATTTGCCTTTGGAAAAAACACTGGTATGAGTTTATTTAAATGCCCAAATATAATTATTATTGGGGCAACCGTTTAAAAGTTATAAATAAAAATCATTTTTTTATTATAACTTTAAACGTCAAAAATTCCCTAAGAAAGCGCGATAGAACTTTTATATAGAGTACTAACATTATTTTAGCTCATCTATCACTTCTACCATTTTTGACCTTACCTTTCGAGACACCCTGTATAAGCCTTAGTTATTGTAGTATATGGCTTTAGTTGCTTCAGCAAATAAGCTCTAGTTCCTGTAGCAAATTAAATTTATAAAATATATATGGTCAAGGGAGTATATGGAGAAGTATTAGGAATTAAAATCTATAAATTTGTATGTATATGTATGTATTACGAGATAAGTGTGATAAGTGGATGAGGTAGGTTTTTTTGGCTTATTATTTTTACCAACGCCATTTGACTGATAAACGAGTAAAAATATATATTTTTTAAAACCAAATATTTTATTCCGTTTTTTTATGTTTGTGGTTTGTTTTAGCGTTGTGCAGTTTAATAATGGCCAACAAACGTACTTTAACGGAATGGGGCTTTAATCAAAGTGCTATAAAAGCTTTTAAAACTAAGCATTAAAAGGATTTGCAACTTCCTCATTAATAATGGTAATTATTTATTCTTTTATTTTGCGATTAAAATTGGGTTACTGGGCGAACCATTTCCTCTTCCGTGGCTGGGCGGGGTAAAACCATGGTAAAGTAAATGTCTAGAAATTAAAGTGGGTTCATTACGTTTTGCTTGACAAAATTTGAGCAGTTTCGAATTTTTATTATAAAATAGGCATTCCAAATAGCACATAAAAAAGCGAAATATTCACGTTTTGCAAAAATATAACTGTTAAATAATTGCCATTTATGACTGAACATTTAAAATTTTAAAAACTTGTGTCCGCAAAACCTATTGAACCTGCTTTAATTTCTGGACATTCACTTTACATCGTCTTTTACCATGGGCTTACCCCGCCCAGCACACAATTCACTTCGCGGTCTCGAAAGTTTGTTGATTCATAAATAAATAAAAAAAACGATATTTTCTTGCTCCCTTGAAGGGTTTATGTCAGTAACTGCCTCTAGAACAAGTGAGTATTTTTTGATCGAAAAAAAATAAAAGAATAAATAATTACCAATATTAATTAAGAAGTTGCAAATCTATTTTAATGCTTACCTTTAAAAGCTTCTATAACACTTTGTTTAAAGCCCCATTCCTGTAAAGTACAGGGTTGTCCAACGAAGGGTAAACACCCTCGTAATTTCTTTATTTCAAAAGATATTGAAAAACGGTTTATACAAAAGTTGTAGGAATTTTAGAGGAGAATATGAGCAGTTTGCCATGAAAACAATTGAACATCTAATAAAAAATTTATACGAAAAAAATATGGTTATCTTCCTTATTTTAAATGGAACACCCGGTATATTATGTGATTTTTGGATTCTCTAGAAAATTCTAAACCTTTTTCATATAGGGTGTTACATGTCTAAAGTTAAAAGTTTCGGAGCAATGGACAATTGAAAATCAGTAAAATGTCTTATAGCTTATTCTATTAAATAGGCTGAAATGCAAAAAATGTCAACAATGGGACACGTGCTCCAACAGTGGCGTTTGGTTGCACAGATGTATTGCCACTTGAGTATTCCTGAATGTTTTTAATCTAAGAATTCTTAATAGAAACAGAAAATGATAGTGAACAAAAATACTAGTATTATTGTGAAAAATCGTGGGGTGCTCTGTGCCATATTTTTTGTATATCAAGCAACCCACGCTTTTCACAATAATACTAGTATTTTTGTTCACTATTATTTTCTGTTCACGTGTCCCATTGTTGACATTTTTTGCATTTCCAGCCTATTTAATAGAATAAGCTATAAGACATTTTACTGATTTTCAATTGTCCATTGCTCCGAAACTTTTAACTTTAGACATGTAACACCCATATGAAAA